>JABUQX010026263.1:82500-85000 GCA_015478945.1 Trachelipus rathkii
TTATATTATATAGAAGGTGAACACACTTAATTAATTAATAAAAATGGTTACATATAATTAAAGATTCAATAAGCAACACACCGTTCACTGCCCGTCTATTCCAAACTTAGACACAGCAAATTATATGGTAACATTTATGTGTTACTCTAACAGGACATACAGTGAAAATATCGTACATTGATAGATAGTATGATAGATAGGTTAGATATGTAGATAGTTAAAATAGATAGATAAAATAAATAGATAGATAGAATAGATAGAATAGATAGAGGAGAAGAGAGAGAGAGAGAGAGAGAGAGAGGAGAGAGAGAGAGAGAAGAGAGAGAGAGAGAGAAGAGCGAAGGAGAGAGAGAGAGAAGAGTTCCAAATCTTGTTTTTCAAGTTACTCTCGTACGTTCACTGGTGAGGAAAGTTTCGTACTCGCCGAAATTTGTAGCTTAGTTTTTTCGCATCAAAACAGCAAGATATGAGCGAGCTTGGCTTTTTCCTATGATATTTATATGAATTGAGATCTGACCGTCACGCACCACGGCACGCTTTCCAATTTACTCTTAGGAACAGAGTAGGAAGGAAATTTTCCAATGATTTAATTATTATAATTGTTTAGCTAAAGTAGTTGATTTTCTTTAAATTTATTTTATAAATCAGCTTTCTTTTTAATTTTAATTAAAAATTCTAATAATTTATTTTAACTTTACCATTTAATTTTTTATTAAAGACTAAAAATATTGGGTAGGCAGCTACCTATACCTGCCTACCCTAAGTATACGCCCCTGATATATATATACTATATTATATATATATATTATATATATATTATATATATATATAGTATATTTATATATATATGTAATGATATAGTAAGTAGTATATATATATATATATATATATATATATATATATAGTATAAATGTCGGACAATTTTGAACCTGTCTATCATTTTTATCCTTGTCGACCATCGTTGGGACTGAGCTTTCGTTATCGAATTCAACCACGAAGCCTATTATTATTATTATTATTATTATTATTATTATTAATTTTTATAGTTGGATTATTATTATTATTATTTTATTATTATTATTATTATTATTATTATTATTATAACTAATTTTAAATTTTGTATTTTTTCTAATTTAATGCAGTGTTTTGTTTGTTTTGTTTTACCTGTGGCAGAAAAAAAGTACGTAATGGAAAAAAGTCGGTCGCATAATATATATATATAGTATAATATATATATATATATTATAATATATATAGATATGATATATATAGTATATATACGTTATATATATATATATATTATATATGTATTATATAGTAATATATATATATAGTATAGTATAGTAATAGTATATATGCGACGGATTTTTTCGCATTATTGTTCCTTTCGGTCAATTGAAAAACAATATATATAATTATAATATATACTTATATTATATTATATATATATATATATATATATATATATATATATGATATATATATATATATAATATTATATATATATAATAGTATGATTAGATGCAATATTAATGGGAAGTTCTTTTCATTAATTCTAATGAAGGATGACAAATAAAATGTTGTGTGTTTGTTAAAGGTAAACTAAGTAAACACATCTTTGGTAACAGTATGCTCAATGCTAAAAATTTGTAATGTATAATACTAACTAGTATAATTTTACGTGATTGGGCAGTATTATTATATATATATGGATATATTATATATATATATAGTATATATATAAGTATATGATAGAGTATATATATATAGGTATATATATATATATTATATATATAGTATATAGTGATAATATACTATATAGTATTTGTCAGGATGAGATCTAATTGAATTTAACGATGTACAATAATAATAATGAATAAGTTACGTGGTCATTAAATGAATATTTCGGTGTTGTTGATAAAATAATATATAAAATAATAATAATAATAATAAAATAATAATAATAAGAATTAATTGGTCGATAATCAATTAGTATTACTGATCGACACCACCCATTTTTAATTGCCTTTAATAAATATTAATCGGTTATTAAGATCAAAGTTGATTGCTTTGATATTATCAAAATTAATATCGATATTTATAATTGTGTTGAATACACATGTATAGGTTCCAACGATATAAAGATTAGTTAATTATGATTAATCATGAAATATTGAAAGAAAATTTAAATATTGTCGAAATAGGGTTACTACCACAAAGTTAATAGTAATGATTGTTTTGATTACTTAATAATAATAATAATAATAATAATAATAATAATAATAATAATAATAATAATAATAATAATAATAATAATAATAATAATAATAATAATAATAATAATAATAATAATAATAATAATAATAAGAAGAAGAAGAAGAAGAAGAAGAAGAAGAAGAAGAAGAAGAAGAAGAAGAAGAAGAAGAAGAAGAAGAAGAAGAAGAAGAAGAAGAAGAAGAATTAATAAAAATAATAATAATAATATAATAATAATAATAAT
>JABUQX010026263.1:92500-115078 GCA_015478945.1 Trachelipus rathkii
ACAGAAATGCTGAGATCTGAGGAAGATGGCTAGTACAAAGTTGAACTAATCATTAGAGCACTATTGTTTTGGTAGTAATGGTTATCTGTACAAAAATATAGCAGAGCTACTACATTGTACTGAAGAATATACCATCCTAATTGTGTCCTGTGAGAAGGCTTGCCAAGGATGTTTAGGAGAGACACAAAAGATTGCTACGGCTAGCAAAGAAGGCAGAGCTCAAAAGTCACCTAGCTGCAACGGACATCGAAACAAGTTCTGTCTAAATATTCCACTAGTCAATAATATAAGGATATTCACACACCTATGTTGTATGAGCTAGCACATCAAATGGACGATAGATAAAAAAGATATAAGAGTACATCAATTTAGAAAACTGAGGTTAAGCTCAATAAGTTTTATTATCATAGGTATCTCTTGATCATACGTTAGGGACATCATTCTGATATTCTTTACACAGAATCATCTTAGCTCTAGATACAATAGAAATATAACGAGACCTGTGTAGTTATAACATCTCAGACAGCTGCACTAACACTTAATCACGAAAAGTCAGTAACCCATATAGACAAATATAAGATACTCTAGAATATTACTACTTAAGCACTCTGACCAAACCAATCCATTAATTGCTCATACCATGCATGTAGTGACGGAGAGTAGTAAATAGCATTACAGTAGATGGGTATCTTGGAAACCATCCATGACTCATAACTATCAACGGAGTTCATCGTCATTCACTAATTTGATCGCGATGTGACTCTAGATGATAAAATTCCCAAAGAAGTCTATAAGTATATCTTCGCGACAATATCACTAAAGATGATCACGCACACCGCAGCTTCTGCTAGCACAGCTCTCGACACCTATTTAGATATCACCACCAAGGGATCACAGATGTAGAGGTAGACTCAGATCCTGTGACATCACACCAAGCTTAAAACTTTAGAGAGATTATGCATGTATCTGAGTGGTACACAAATAGAACACGACTGTTTCTTCAATTATTTGTCTGCAAACAAGTTCTAGCCTTAACCTCATAGAATTATTCTACTATCTCTATATACACCCATCCATGACTGTCCTGCATTACGCACTCCTTACTACTCCTTACTTATACATACTCTCAGTCGTCATCCTAAAATATCATTATAGACCTCTATGAGTTAGCAGGAGCGATTAAGTCCTCGAAGTTAATCTCGCGTTACAAGTACTCCTCAATGAGGATGATAAACTCACTCTATATGACGCCGCAATACCATCCAGCGCTTCTATAATAGGAAGTCGCTACTATAATATAACATATCTTAAATGTAATTTAAAAATAATCTATATGTATAATGATGAGTAGTAACGTACTATACACTAGATATTATAAAACACCGCGAGCGATAAAATTACGCACTGCTGACGTATGACTCGAATACTGATAGAACCTTGTCAATTGAAACATCACAGTTGGTTGCTATAAGATAATAAAGAGATGACAAATAATCAAAAAACGAATATATATTCACATAATTAGAAAATATGAAACCATATGCTTCACGAATCACAACACTACTACAAAATAAATGAGATAAAACTGATGAGCTAAAATATAATACTAAATAATAAAAGATCCGACAATGGACATCTGCAACATTTACGATCTACGAGAAACCATCTGAAAACTACGTCACGATAGTATAATATTACTAGCGAATAAGCAATATGCAATCACAATAAGTTGAGTTCACTGAGAGCTGAACTGGACTTCTAGAAATTATCGGAGAGCGCGAATGCCCTCAACGAGAGATAATACCATCATTTAGAAGGTACCCCTCCACACCACGCACCAGATCCCACTTCTGCGTTCATCAGAACCGGTAATAACCCTGCATTATGGCTACAGCTGGCTACGAATTATACAATAGACAAACTATATCCGAATTAAGTTACTAGAGCATATCATAAAGAACAATTACAAATAGCACAAGTAAGTCAATTGAGATATTAGCTTCTAAAAGCACACTATCCTAGGGTGAATATGTATTGTCTGCTGATAATTAGCACGTAAATATAAAAATACCTAGAGAAAGACAAACAAATGCTTAAATTATCGTGTTTAAGTATATAACTTGAATTATCTAAGCTACATCAAATATCAGTTAGATAATCCAGAGTAATGAGATCGTGGAGTTATGCTATAGATAGACTTCATAAGAGACGAACTATAAAATTATGACCTACATGCAACAGAAAACGATATACTCATATTCATCGACTAATAAACCTATAATATAATCTTAGATACAACCTCTTCACTACAATCTCCTATATCAACAAATAATACACTAGTTCACTTACGTAATAAATCGGTTTAAGAATTACCGAACACACCTAAGACAATATCGTATATCTCAGTCTTCTCACTATCCTAACCTAAATTAACTCATGTGCTAATCCTCCTAGATACACCGTCGAACCATTCTATGAGATTCCATACGTATCTTGTACACTATAAAATATATTGAGTTATGAGCTAACTTCTCACCATATAGTTCTAAACTACTGCGTTCTGAAAATTCACCGTATGAGATACAACAACAATCTCTCCACCCACTATCTAATATCATGTATAATGCAAACTATCTATAGGCTAGAGCAGTCTCTAATCTCTCATAACTCCCACTACATGAAAATTCCAAACTATATTCCCTAGACCTTTGATATGGAACAACAAACCGTTAAAGCGGAAATAGAGACACTTTGTGCGAGTATTTATAAGAAAGCGCCTAATCCACAATATGATAAGCATCATCGCATCCGTAGAGATGACTATTAGTTATAAAATCTTTTCTTCTTGAAAGGTCTGCTTCGCAGTCCTCAACACTGATACGCACTCACCCTGGAAACTAAACAAAAGAAACTTGTCCTCACACACTAGGTCTGAAGTCCGAATGTTTATATCTTAAGAAGAGCTGACGATATCACTATCATATAATAGCCGACGAAAGATGAATTATCACATTTCGTTATGGTAGAGATTCCTTTACTTTGCAATTTCCTTGTAGAATATGTTAAATATAACTTAGTGAAATTTGGGTTTGAGAAGAGGAAAAGGGTGACTTCATTGTGGCAATACAGTTCATATTGAGTTAAGATTAATATTATTCTCGCTCTCAAACACAGTTCACGCTGCAGTCGAAAAAGGTGCATCTATACTAGGAATTAAATTTAGAAAGGTGAATGCTTATTTTTACATTACAAGAGATTTCTATATCAAGATGGATGTATTACCAACTCAATCTGCCTTTCATTCTCCATTATACTGGACTTATATTTCATTATGAATTCCTAGACAGTCTAATCTCAGCCTTATCTTAAAAAATGTATCTTTCTCTCTATTTTATTTTTTTTTATATTTTTTTTTTATTATTTTTTTTTTTTTGGTTTTTTGTTCACCTGAACTTGTGCAAAATTGTTAACGTTTTAATTTTCATCTTTCAAATTTAAATCTAGCTATTATTCATAGATCTTTCAACTACCTTCATGCACAATAATTCAGTAGTAATACCGTCATGCTCAAGAGGATGCATTACATTATAAGAGGTATTATTTACTATTTAATGTAAGATACGTCTCAAATATATAAAAGGAGTGCTTTTATATAGGTTAACTATATTTAGCTATTTTAAAGCGGGAAAAGCCAATTATATGATATATTATTGGCTTCTGTGCAGACATAATTAAGTATGAATCGCGTAAAGTGAGTAGAGGAATTGGTCCTTGCTTTAATTGGAATTAAATAATATACCAGTCGAGAACAAATAATCTTTTTATATCGTTATATTTACTTCTATATTATATAAAAAAGAAAAATGAAATAAAACTAGAGCGTCTTTCATTAATGATTTAATATTATTTATGTAGGATAATGACTATATATATATGATGTTCTATATTATATATATACCTCACTATGATACTTACATAAGTTACTATGAATAATTTAGCTATTTTAATAACCAAAACAAATAGCTTTTTTTTGTGAGAGGTATATATGTGCTATTGTATGGTACAGTGATAAAAATTTATAAAATAATCCAAAATATATATAATTAAATCTCTCACGTTTGTAACATAATATTATGTATCATATATCCTATATATATAATGTGATAATGTCCAATTTTTAATATCAGTAGGTGACTTGAATTATCTCCCTCAGAAATCATGTTTGAGGTCGTCTTGTTAATGTTGAATATCTGGTCGTGTATAATAATCTGTAAATTAATGTGCGAAGCTCTTTCTTTCCTTAGCTGCTGTTATATGGGTTTCTTCTGTGTAGACAAGAATATAACAGAAACAAAGTTCTTTTTAACTGTGGAGTTGTCATGAGACTTAATTGGGGATGGTTTAGTTACTCTATCGTTATTAACCATAGTAGGGTACAATGGAAATATATGAAATATATTATCGATAATCATCATAATATACTCTCCGCTACGTTGCGGTGTACACTTACAATTATCAAGTAATTCCTTGTTTATTATACTGAATAATAATTATATATTAATTTTAATTTTCAAATAATGACTATTATTTATGTATATATATAAATTATATCTACTTATTATTATCATTCATTCCATCATGAGGCTGCATATAGAGATATCTCGCCTAATAGTGTATAAGCATTGCCTATCTATAAAACACTTTCAGAATTGCTGGGTCGGAGGACTAAATATACTACTCTATTTATGTACAATAGATTCTTACTAAGTTTTTGAGGAGAAGAAGAAGCCCAACACCATGTGCCACCTGATCACGGATGAGTTATGGAAAACGCAAAAGTCGTGCATAAATCATAATGCTATGCATTATCCTTATTAGCTCACAATAAATTGACTATATATATATATATAGAGTCCCTTCTGAAATTGTTTGCTATAAATTTATTATTAATTAAATAAACAGTGGAAATATTTGTGGAAAGTGATATATGATAATAAATAAATATTAATAACACTTATTTTATATATATAAAAAATCTGTATTAATAATAAACAATAATGTGAAAACATTAAAAAGCCCGCTCACTCATATAAACGATTCACCCATAAATGAAGTGTTAAAAGGACATATAAACAAATAAAAGATAGAAATAAAAATAAAACTCGCGTATAACGGTATATATATATTTTTTTTGCATCTAAATAAATTACAATATATACTCACGTATATCTATTTATTATTAGGACCTTAAAGATAAAAAGTATTGTTACTGCTGCATACATAATACACCAGATTTGAGAAAACCAACGTCATGTTTCGAGGTTGAGTGGTGAAATTGGTGTACGATAATACACTCCGGAACAAGACCAGAAACACTTGCTTGCTCCATTCCTGAAAGAGAGCATTGACCAAGAATACCGACAAGTGCCCAGCCGCCCCCCCACCGCACCATTAACGCTCAGCTTTGTAAACATAAATACCTGCTTCACCCCCAACGCGCGTGGAGATCTCATTGACAAGTCAGTGGGAGAGGACACTACACCCACAGTAGTGATTTTTACCACCGCATAGACTCAGCTATGGTTACCGTGACCTCACTGTTCCGCCGCCTCATTACTCGGCAGGCAAGGGTGCCTTCTAGTTCCCCTGGTTTCTCTATCAAGAAGCCATTGCAAAATAATCCGGAAAACCATTCTCCCAGCTACAAACTCCTCCATTTCAGCTCCTGTTGAGTGCACAGCACGAATCTAATTCATCGACCAAAATCCTGCCAAATTCACTTCCCTACTACCTCTCCCCTAACACTTGTAAGGGCTAAGATTCTCTCTATCCGACTTCCACCTCACCACTCATCTCTGTTGACCTCTCCTTCCAGGGTCAAATCCCACATACACACGACCACACAATCTATAGACACATCCGCCCTTTCCCAAATCTCACCATATGAAAGAAATTTTCAGCGAGTACCAAATAACCATCAATCCCATCACCATAAGGAAATCGCTAGACTAAGAGTCTCGATGTAGCATATATTGATATTAATTAATTCATCAATCTAATATTAACTTTCACATTTACTATAACTTAATACATAACTAAGAAATACACCTACATACAGATGATAGTTAAGTAATAAAAATAAAATATCGAAAAATAATTAATAGGTAATTGAGCGAGGATCTCATAATATAATAATAGAGTGGAATAAAAAAGTACTTAGACAGTTTTACGGTCGAACGTTAATTCTCACAACAGATAAAAATCAGCAAAATTGACGTAACATCACTTTAACTTGAAAAATCCCCGATATATTGGAACTATCTTAATAATGAATATAATATAAATCGCTGCAGATCATGGAAATACATACTATGACTAACTCTGATTCAATAAAAGTGAGTTTTCAAAGATACTGCTGGCATAAATCATGTTGGAGTTGATAAATGAAAGTGTCTTAAATCATTAAAAATTAAAATGAAATTTTGCAAATTCAGTGTAATTAATAAAGTAGATACGAAAGTGCTGCGCACAACAGAGATTCAACCGCTGCCGACAACAAATGCGAGAGATGAGGTAGGTTCTCTCTCGTACGCCCATGACACGTACTCGGAATCAGCCACGCTAATATGACGCATGGATGCCTCATGTCAAAGGAAAATTCCTCATCATGTCCGTTTTGCCCAGTCCTTATACCTCTCTCTGTCCACCATCTCTTGATTGATTGCCCAGTATTACCAACATCACGTAGTAGGTACTCTTCTGCTATAATGTTGCATTCCCTATGAGAATCGTCTTTCCTACATTCTAGCACTTTCGTTATAGCTCGTAATAAGAACGTTGCACAATTAGCATTATTGAATTTCGAAAAAAGATCAATGACGATTTTTTTCTTTCTGCTAAAGCAATGATTTGAAAAGACGATAAAATTTTCTAATTAAGGTAAAAATTTATATGCATCAGCGAATCAGAATTATGATAAGAAATTTTCATTAATTCTCAGAGATTATAAAATAGCTTAAAAATTCTGAGCCCGGGCATAAATGAAATCGTAATGAAGAGAAATATGATATAGTTGAATATTATTCACTTTCTATACACGTTTGGTAAAATAAACATTGATGTTCAAATGTATGAATACATCATTCCCTCATAAGATATCCATATATATATGACTGTAATGATTTATGATGAGTGATTCTAGGGATTGTGTAATAAGAATATATATGTTATAACTTCACAAGACGGCTCACATAGGTTGTTTACCTTGTGACCACAGACAGAGAGTAGAATCTCAGTACTCATAAATCATATAAAAGTAAGAGGCTCGGTGGGCCCGTACCCCTGAACAAGAACCAGAATATATAATTATAATAATTGTCTATGCTGACTGGAAATATAGCTTAAGCTTGGAAAACCTGAGGTAAAAATAAATATTTTAGTTTATAAATGTAGGCAGAAGTTATTTAGTCAACTTAAAGTGCTTTCTTTCTTTATATTTCTTCTCCAAATCTATTCAGCACGACGTCTCAATTAGAATGAGTAATTCTGTTGTCCTGATATTTCTGCCAAAGAATCTTTAACAAATAATTGATTAATAAAGTGGTAACTCACAATGCTCACAAAATTCCAAGTGTGTAAATCAAGACGAACTATCGAGTCAAGTTACCCCGTAAAGCATTCCAAGCGTGCAGTTAACCTCAGACAACCCTCAGATATTCACACATATTAAATTCGTTGGTTATGAGCGACAAGATTTGTAGGACAGAATAAATTTTATCCAATCTAGTTAGGGTCGAGTGGTCCTCACATACAAGAGCCAAAAAAGCCAACAAATATTTGACCGATAATGACCTTCTTTAGTCATGTAATAAATATAAGTGAAGTTGAATATATAAGATAAAAATGAAATAAGAATAATATAAGTACATCCAAAATAAAAAAGAAATACAATAGAAAAATAAATATAAATAATAATAATGAAAGTATTGTTAGTCTTCCATCTCATCATATTATATTCATTTCAATAGATCTGATCAGTTTGAAACATGAATATATTGATATTTCAAATTTATAATATATATAATATTTAAACTCTAATAGTGTACAAGACACGACTTACGCCGGGTATTAATATATGAAAAGGAAAATAGAGATCATATAAGTGAACCATACCATCTCTTATTACCACAAACCCTAACCACAGAATGGTTCATTTTTAGATAGTTACAGTATATGAGTTAGATCAATACGACTCAATGGAGGATTGCAAAATTTATTACACGTGTGATGTTTTTATGACGAATTGTTTTGTTTTGGGTATTGGCTTGCGTTATATTTTGAGGAAGAGATAGATTTGATTTAGAAATAAGAGAGTTATATATGCCGTTAGAATCGCAATCAATTATACCACTCAACCTCGTTTGCACACCCAGGAATGCGTTAGCGTCACGTTTATATGTATAGTGAATAGATTATATATTTAACGCTAGATGACTAAATATTTTTTCGGTTGTTTGATCTTTATGAGATGTTGATATACAGGCACTTTTTAAATGTCACCCCAATTCTTTATTATAATTGTAATGTTAAAGTCAAAGTGTTCTTACCTGCTTGGGATGGACCAGGGAATAACTAATGCATAATATTGTAAAGGAAAAACATTATCTCTGCTTTCCTCCTTTCATTTCATGTTTCCATTAAATTTGATGTAATGAATCCTGCTCGATATCTCGTCTCTGTGACTGGATTTTTAATTGTCTTGATGGAATAAGGGTAAGTGGATTAATATATATGAATAACTACAAGTATACGAAAGGAGTAGCAGCTAGAAACAATGAATTTATTAGCCACACTATTTTATGCCCTAACATTCTATAATACTAACCCATGGGTTATATTCTCTACAGTGGGTCTGTTTTGTTTTCCGCGAGCAATATACGTCCAAATGCTCGATGTTAGCCCAGGGGCGACTGGGCGCGTCGACAAGTCATTCGATGAATCTGGTGCGCCTATTGCATAAATTACTCGTATATTCCAACTATACTTGCTATAAACCAATATTGTCCGTTCTCTGGGGCATTCTATCCATGTTATCAAAGTGATTCTATCGACTAGGTATGACTATACTAATATACTGAAGCCACGTTAAGAAGGAAGTATGCTTCGAGAAATTTTGAGGCTATAAGTTGCTTATTAACGAAACAATTGAGTGGGGGTAGATATTAATATGTAAGTGGATCAAGCCATATCGATATCTTACAAGAAAGGTCCATTAATTATATACGTTATTACCTATAATTATTATTATATGATCTATTATTATGTGGAATAATAGAGTTGTCCATTTTTAACATTTGATATCCTCATCTTCACTATATATAATAATTTTAATAACTTTATGTTCTTTATTCTAATTATTTATTATTATTATTAATTGTCACAGAATATGATAAATCTAGAATTTATTTTGAGTTATAGAATGTCCTTTGTAACTCATAATTTTGATTTTCGTTTGAACCGAATTTTTAGCGAATAGGTTAAATAAAACAATACGATAATAAGATTTAAATTGTTCAATTTTACTTTTCCTTCAATTTTATGATGATTTTTTTTTCTAATCTATATATACACTCTCAACATATATTTTGGATATGATTATATCTCACAATAAAGTATTTCACCAGAAAATGAGAAAAACATAAAATTTCAATTTTTTGTTAAAATATTAACTGACGATGTAAAATATAACTATATAAGTCATTTTAAATGATTTTGGAGACGATAATTATTAAAATTGCTCAACCAGTTATAATTTAATTTGTTTTGCAAATTCATTAATTTATATGATGCTTTCATGTGTTATTTAGTTCGCATAGATTTTGTGTATATAAAAGATAGATTACCTGTGCTTATATTATATAATTCGAAATTACATTATCAATTGGTGTATGCAATGTATATATTATATCCAATCCTGCCACCATAAATTCTACGCTATTAGACGAGATTGATATTAAATAAAAGAATCTAAATGAACTCAAGAAAAAGAAAATCCTTACGGGTGTCAATCACAATAGGATAAAGCTAACTAATCTCATTACATTTTCATTAAATTCAATATTTACTTTGGAGTATGAGAACTATAGCAAAGGGTTAGAAAATAGTCAATTTCTAATATATAACAGGGACTTATGTAACAAGTGTACTAAAAAGAATTTGCAATTAAAATTTTAGAATAAATTGGGATATGATTATTAATTAAAGTGTCAGTGCCCAAAATTATTAACTTCCTGATCAATATTATCGCTTTAGATGCACCAATTTATATTTAAAACATTTAATTACGTTTGTAGTTATTAATCTAAACCTCAAAATTTTTTTCTTAAAGATGTTATTATTTATTTTTGTTTATCAAGAAATTTGTTTGAAAATTAATTAATTAGTATGGGTAGCAGAAGTATTGCTCAATAGTTAGTATATTTTAGAAAAAGGAATAAGCATAGAGATATAGTGAACAAAAAACAATGCTTAATCTTCTCAATAACATGGGACAAAACAGATGTTACGAGAAAGATAAGAAAATAGGAGTCTATGTCTATTGTAAGATTTTAAGTATACGAGAGCGAATTAGACTCAAGTAGTAGTAGCCTATTATATCTCGCGGAATCATATATTGTGAGGAGTCAAATTTAGTACGATAGACATTTATGGCGATGAAATAATATACAAAACTTCGTGCCCGGAAACCTTAACTCCACGCCATTGAATACATAGTATCTTTTAGAGGTTACTGGCGTATTAACATATGACCTAGTATAATGAATAAACTTGATGTTTAAAACTCTTTAAAGGGATATCCTAACTAGTCTTATAATATAGTTGAATTGTTTTTTTTTTCTTAAACAGCAATAATATAAACAAGCTATTTTAAATTAATTAAAGTTTAATTGTTTATTGTATATATATATATATATATTAGATGTATATTAAGCTGACATATATCATAATTAATGTATCATTTTCGAGCACTGGTAACTTAAAACATTTGAAGCCAAACCTATTCGCCTGTATTCAGTTTCAGTTCATAAATTTCCAATATACCTATTACTGCTTAAGAATTTAAGGTTGGTATATTATCATCATCTACATACTGTTAGCATCAACGGTAAGTTTATATTTAATTGTTCTTAAATATAAAAATGATTTTACTTAATAAGGTCCCAGGGAACAAAACTTGTTCAATTTTTTTATAAAGTGATGGATTTTATTATATGATGTTAATATTGGGTAATGTCTATAATATCTTAGAAAAGTTATAAGAACACATTTTTGAAGATCATTTATTAATAAAAGACCAATTAAGATTAACATCGGTAAGTAAGTTGCTTGGACAATATATAGACACCAAATAAAACACAATCCGAAGTTATTCCAATCCATTATTTCATCATTTCTCGAACTATTTTTCCAACCTATTTTCTACTGATAAATTTGAAAGTTTTAGAAAGCTTAGTAAATATATGTTTACTAACAAGTTACAGAAAGAACAATACTCATATAAAGGGAACAAACTATAAACTATTATATGCTTATATGTATATATATATTATTATAATATTTATATATATTATTATTATATATTATATAATATTATATGATATATACCTTATAGCTATTAATTATTTATAGCATAACAGGTAGTGTGTATGTAATCGTTCCCTCTAGAAAAAACGTATAGATTGAAGTGACTAGTCTTTCTGACTCAATATATATTAAATCCATTCGATATTTTTTGAGAGAACAGCTTCATATTTGAGACTATTCAAATTAAATTATTGTATATATATATAAACTAGTACTACTACAAATAAAATGTAGTATATATTATTATACATAGCCTCTATCAAAATTAAAATGTTTATATATAATTATGCCAATCATAATATAATAATAAATAAATGTTGTATATATAAAACTATCACTTCATAATATTAATAAATGTGATATATTAAACTATAGACTACTTTTACATAAATAAGTGTGTATATTAACTGTCGAAACTTGTCAATTTCATGTGAAATAAATGTGTATTATATAAGTTCGAAGCAACTTCAAATAAATGTGTAACTTATAACTAGCTCTTCGTAAATGTTTATATAACTATAGCATTCTTCCAAATAAATGCACATAATAACTAGTTACTCTTCAATAATTAAAATGTTATATTAAAAATTAGAGGATAAATCTACTTGAAAATATATGAAATGTGCTAAGCAATATAAGACTATGAGGTTATATAATTAATTAAAATTTTTGCAAATATAAATGATGCTTACGCATAGTCTCTTAATCTGGAAAATGTTCGATATAATTTATAATGTGTTCAAATAATATATTGCTGCTCTGTTATAAAAAAATGTATTAGTGATAAAAACGATGACATAATGTTATTTATATATATATAGCACTGAGTTTGAATTTTATAATTTTAAAGATTATTTCACTATAAGAATAGTAAAATAAATAATAAGAATTAAATAAATAAATAATAAGATAATGTGTGTGTTATGTAGTGTGTGATGGGTAAGATAGGTAGTGTAGCAGTAAGATATAAAGTGTGATTGCGTGGAAAATCTGTAATCTTTTCTCGTGTTTATCAACTTAGATCTGGTGACCAATTGCTAACCTGTATCAGAGTGCACTATATTTATGACGATGGAATTCAATGGCAGAGCGAGGTGAGATTTCCGACTGAACTAGTTATATAGACAGTTCCTGAACTGCAACATCTGTTTATGAGACTATTGAGTTACTTCCATTATCACTCGGATTTTAGTTCTTAAAGCTGATATCATTGAATATGTAATCAGATATCTCTTACATGTCATGACACTCTTTTACTACACTCGCAAAAATGAATTCTGCGATTCTCATAATATACGATTCTTTTAGCAATTTACATTTCATACACAGGTCCACTATTCATCTTCACCTTAGTGACCTTTCTTTCTACAGCTTTATATTTCAAAATGGTTTTTTCTTTCTCTTCATTACACCACAACTGTATATCTTAAATATGTAGCATGTCTTTTTATATTGAGACTAATTATTAAATAATAATACAAAATGATCTAATATTCTTTATTATAATTTCGTATTTCTATATCAACTATCAAACCAAGATCTAACTTTTCAGTGGTCCTGTGAAAACATATTCTCTATACATATTGTCTCTTTTCTTGGATCCACATTCGAGGTTATCTATCCCACTACTTCTTCGCTCTTATTCCGATCAGTCTGTTTCTCATCTGAGAGCGTACTCCAGATTTCTCAGCGCAATATTTTTTGCGATCTTGTCTTCAACCTCATTTCTTTAAATCTTCCAGAACTCAATCCCGTCAAGCACATTTACTTCCGTGAGTTCTCTCTCTAAGTATTGGTATCTTCATTCGCGATCTCTCCTAATGGGTCGACAGATCATTACACTTGTGACTGCCAATACAATTAGGTTCCTGCACTAGAATCCGTCTAGCAATACAAAAAATCATTACTGCCTGTCCGTCCCAAAGATGACCTCTTTATCCAATGCTTTTTACAGTGCTCTTATGTCCTTACTCTAGTTAATTCTTGTTAAAATAATCATTTACATGTATTTTTCTATGTTTTCTTTGTACTCGGTTCTTTCATTCTGATTTCATGTTACTTGTTATTTATGTGTATCTAAGGTTTTAGGTTGGTTAGGTTAGGTAGGTTAGTTAAGGGGTAATTTATGATGATGGATTTCTTACGTGTTAAGTTATCTCAATAATGCTGTTAACTGTCTATCGCTCTAGATAATGCTTTACTCATAATCGTTATTGTATAGTTATCTGTTAACGATCAAGTGGAATCAAAGGTTCGGTCTCTGCCAGAATCTAGATTGACGAAGTTACCTGATGTGATTCCCGGGCATAAATCTATATCTATAACCCAGATTATTCTTCTTCTATCTCTCTCATACAACCAATACCGATACCATTTTTTCTTTCCTCTGTTCCATCTGCATGACTTTTAATCCTCGGTACAAGTCTCCTCTCTCCTCCTCAAATTTGTCTTGGAGAATAATCTCAGACATTAACTTTCTCCTTTCTTACTACTTAAAAACTTTTTCTTGCTCTGCTCCGTAATCTGGTGTGTTACATCTATTTTTTTCTTCTCTTCCTTATTTACCTCCATGTACACTGAATCTTAATCTATATACACCGCTAAAAAAGTTATATATTCTATTTTCATAGATTGAATAATTACCAGCTTCCGCTACACTTGATTTCCGCATGACAAATGATAATTGTACTCATTCCTTTGAGAAAACGTCTGATAGATGAGAAGCGCATGATTATTATGCAACCTATTCTCGTGTCTCTAGACTAAAATCCAGCTTAGTCAGAGTTTCGCCTTTGTGGAATAAATATATAGATCATCAAAGAAGATTAAGATAGGATCCTACTATTATTCAAATTAAATAAAACTTTAATTTACAAGTGAATATTACAAAAAAACTTCATATATTCTCATTGGCAATAAAAAATTAACTAATTGGTTCTCCTCTGAATGGTTGCCGAGAGTTGGAAGTAGATACGAATCTGATAACTAATACGGCGAAGTTGTCTCCTATTTATGAAACATATACGTGGGTGGGTATGTTGGCAGCGGCTTTGTTTTATAGTTTTCGGTTTAGATTCTTGCCCACTTCCACTGTTCTTGTGTTTGGTGCCTTTAACATTCCTTTCTTTGATTAGATGGTATGTCGAACAACCACATCCGGTACTCCACACAACAAGTTTTTAAATTAAATCTACCAAAAATTCTTATATAAGAGTCCGATTCATGTTGAAAAAACCAAAGAACAATAACCACTTTACTAACAATATATATGTAATGAATAGAGAACGTAATCTTTCCTAGGGACGCAACATTGTCAGACCACCGGACAACTATGGATTATTGTAACCCTTTAAGCACTTGAATATGTGCTCTACTCACAAAAGGTAGATACCTTTCTCTTCCTCTATGTCTACACTTCTTGCTATCTCCTGCACATTTAATAATATCAGGACCACCAGATATATTACATGTCTTAGTGAAGTTTAGTATGGGATAAGATTCATATGATAGCTGGGAAGTCATATATATTGTGTATCGAAAAAGTAGCTTCTCTTGCGGACACTAAGAGGGACTTTCTTTGTAAAAAACGACACGACCTTTCCTGCCAATTTTGTATAAAAAAAGTAACGCCAGGCTTTACCTTTTCTGATGGCACCATGCCATTTTCAAAGCGCAAATAGAACAAGGTAATGCTAATGTTAGTAGTGTGAGTATTAACGGAGTGGTGTTAGAGGTCAAATTTTGCCATTGAAGATAAATGAATTTGAGCTTATGTAATAAGTAATAGAGAAGGTAAAGTTGTATTTAGGTTTTATGGTATATGCAACAGGCGCTATGACAGGATTAATAGGGAAAGCTCTGTAGCAGGTGTAGATGGTGGAAGGTTTTCTGAAGACGGAATAATTTAAATTTGGGAGTCTCAACACTCAAATGTTTGCCACTAACTCCACTCTTGACGATTCTTGTTCCATTCCTTTGCATTCCTATTAAAATCTATATCTCTATATCTTATCCTTTAATAAATGCAATTTAGCCCTTTATGCCTAATATTGTTTGCTTTTCTTTTAAGCTCTTTATTTATCCTCTATGGCTTACGCAAGGGGTGTGGTATGACGTATTTACTGTGGTCTTAAAACTGATCAGACCTCCACCTGCCTTGGTAAACTATTCGTCTCTGTCTTCCCCTTCGACCCTTCCTGCTGGAAACTTTCGCATTTACACCTTCACAGAAAAGAAAGGACACATCTCCGCACCTTCCTATTTCCTATGCGTTTTATCTCTTCTCTTTAAGCTTGGAAAATATGATAATCTGAGTGTGAAGCGTGTGTAGATGATATAAAATGGCAGGTTGGAAGGAGTGAATGGTTGTACTTATTAATATGGTTGTGAGGGGGCAAGGGTAGTGTTATATCTTTCTTGGTTAATATATAATATATGTATTATGCGCCATTCTGGAGGCAATGAAAAAATAGAGGTGTGGGCTTTCTAAATCTTATCTTTGAATCGCCGGGGAAGGTGTTAGACTGATGGATTAAAAAGGAAAGAAGAGTTTAGACGGGGCGCTCCGCTTATTGTACGCGCCGGTGATGTTGTTTTGTGACATGATCTTCTATTTCTCGATGACGAATGACTGAAGTTTCCCTCTCTCCTCTCTCTCTCTCTCTCTCTCTCTCTCTCTCTCTCTCTCTCTCTCTCTCTCTCTCTCGCTCTCTCTCTCTCTCTCTCTCTCTCTCTTTTCTCTTGATTTTTGGTCTTTTGCTATTCAGTATTCACGAATCTGTTCTGCCGTGGGTGGCCAAGCATTGATAGACTCTGGCACAAAGCTTTGATTTATAAACTTCCTTCTCTCTGTATAAATTTTTCTTTGATATCCTCTTTGGTCAATCTTTAGCACTGTTTATAAATGGCCTCCGTTCATCCTTTTAAATCTTTAAATAGGGTTGTTTCTCAGAGGTCTATCCTAGCCAAACACTTTTTTCCTACTTTTATTCAATGATGACTTTATCTCTTTCATATCGTCTCCATTCACTCCTAACGCCGATGGACTCCTCCTTTCATTTCTTTTTTCGTTCAATATTTGAGAGCCGAACCTCCAAACAAGAGAACATAGCATCAGGTAGGTTCATTCAGCCTGAGCCTCGCAAATAAATAACACACTGAACATGATTACTTTATCTATTTGCTAACTGCGACCCAAGTGTAAGTTCAACCGACGTCTACAACACTAACTCAGAACCATTTCCCTAACACCTGACTTCGATGACATTTTCTAAGATATACTTCGAGATGATCGTCTCCCTCTCCTCTCCTCCAATCTAAATTTCAAGATCACTTATTTTGTTTTTCTAACAGGTTTTTCAAAAAAGGTTTGGTAATTCTGGCAACCTTTTGGAACTTCTTACAACCCCAGTGCTTGTTTTAAATTAAGGGCGGTCAGTATTCGCCCTCTGTTATGGCATGCATATGATGCTATACAGCATATATCCTGGGGTTGGATTCTACAACAGCGCACACGGATCCATCTATCCGTTCGAATCAGCCAGTCAGTTCCAAAGAGATTTCGCCTTCTTAACTTCTCCAACTCGCAACAACTCTCTCACAAATCTTTTTTTCCATTATCATCGAAGTGGTTCGCATGACAGCTCTCGGCTATCTAATATTGCATTATAATCTATTATATCCATTATTATATCTATACTATTATATCTCTATAATTATATATCTATATAATATCATTAATATTATATTATCATATTATATAATATTCATATTTAGATATATATATGTTTATGCTGATATTTATTATTTAGATATATTATATTTATTATTATATATTATGTATATTATATATATTATGTTATATTATATTATATTAATATTAATATATTATATTATATATATATATATTTATTTATTTATATTAGACACTATTGTCTTCTAACTCTCTAGTCAAGTGCCTCCTCCTTTAAGGAGACTTCCTGCGACTCGTAATTCACACAATAATATTGTTCGTTATATATATAAACTTCCAATCTATGATCCAGACTAAACCATATGCTCATCTACAGCACTGAAATGGTACAAGTCTGACACAGTCCCTTCATTTAATTCCAACTTCTTTTGATTTCAACCACCGTATTTGGGAACATTGGTGAAACTTTGATTTGCCTTGAATTCTGGCCTTCCAATTCTAGGCGAATTTTGGTTAGGCCTCCGTTCTGTTCCCACTTATATATATTATATATATATATATATATTAATATAATATATGTATATATATTAATATATATATATATATATATTTATAATATAAATCTTTTTAAAATAAACTTTAAGTAGTGTCTCACCTTATTATATATAACATCAGAATGACTAGAATGACAAAGCAACTATAAACAATTTTATACTTTAAATTCACACACAATACACGCAATTCATCCGTATTTCATTCGAGCACGAAGAATCACCTTTTTAATGACTGAAAAATAACGTATTTAATGTGTGGAGTGTGATTTCTTACACTTTTTTTTCATTTTACTAATAAGGAATTATAAGTAATATTTTATCATGTATGTATCCGAAAAATATAAGATAATTATTATCGCAACATTATGAAATTTGTAAGAAAATCGATCCTTATTATAATGTTAACTCGTGTAAGCACGAGCAGCACGAGATAGGAGTCCTCTGAAAAAATATAATTATATATATATAAATATATATATATTATATATATATATATATTATATATATATATATATATATATATATTATATATATTATATATATATATATTATATATTTATATTTATATAATATATAATATATATATATATATACTATATATAATTTATGAAGCCATTTATTTCAGAACAATTTTCTTTATATCTATAATAATCTACACACACAAAATTTTTCTCACTGAGTTATAATTTTCACAGATGGGTACTTCATAAATAAATAAATTAAATAAATAAATCAAATAGCATAACTAATAACAGAAAGAAAGCAAAAGAAACAACTTATACTATTATTCTATCATCAATCAGTACAATCAAATACTATTTGAATTGATTAGGTTTCTGAGAACAAGTATAAAATGTACTTTAAAAATTTATCAATTACTATTGCAAACTATAAATGGATAAATAAAATAAATAAATGTAAAAAAAAATTTCTTTGCATTTTAAGCTTGAACAATATTGTTTTAAAAGGAATTATAATCATCTTCAGATCTAGAAAAATTTTGCAGAATTATACTAGTGTTGCTTAAGAGTTGTGCAGTACACGCTTTACATAGAGTTGTTGTTGCCATACACGTGTGTGAGAGCATTCTTGAATCGAATTCTTTATAGGAAAGCGAACCGGGTCGAGTGTTACAAATTATTCATTTTGGAACGATGCCGGAGCACGGCTAGTTATATTCTTGCCTTTGAAAAACGAACCGGAGTTTTAAATTGCTTATTTAAGAAAGTGAAACCGGTCTTTTAAGTCTATTTAGGAAGGAGAACGTTACTTAAATCCTTGTTTAGGTAGAAGAGTAAAACCAGTTTAGTTACATTTTTATTTGAAGATAAGACGATACTGGTATTTAAATTCCTGTTTAGAAAAAGCGAACGGTTAGTTTAAAATTCTAATTTTGGGGAAAGCGAACGGTAAGTTATATTCTTGTAGCCAAAATGCGAACCGGGAAGTTAGAATTCTATTTAGATAAGCGAACCGGAGTTATATTCTTGTTAGCAAAGCGACGGACAGTCATAAATTCTTATTTTAGACATAAGCGAACCGGTATTAAAATTTCTTATTTAAAATGTAACCGGTAGTTATATATTCTTTGCTTAGGAAAGCCAAACCGGTAGTCTAAATTTTATTTAGGAGAAGTGGATCGGATAGTTAAGATTCTAATTTAGGAAGGATGAACTGATGGTTGAAAATCTTGTTTAGGAAAGTAGAACGGTAGTTAAATCTCATATGTAGAAAGGAAACGGTATTAATTTCTCTATTTAGGAGAGAAACCGGTAGTTAAATTCTGTTTAAGAAGCGGACGTAGTAAATTTCTTATTTTGGAGAAAGAGAACGGCAGTTCAATTCTATTTAGGAATAAGCGGACACGGTAGTAAATCCTTATTTGGAAGCGAACCGGTATCTCTAAATTCTTATTTAGGAAAAGCGAACCGGTAGTTAAATTCTTATTTAGGAAAGCGATTCGATAGTTTTAAACATATAAAAGTTACGAATGGTATTTAAATTTTTAAAAGCTATATTGTGTTTAAACATTCAAAAGTTATTTGTTAACAACGAACCGGGATAAGCTAACCTCCTTGTTTACTTTGATTAAGCATAAAAACGAACAGTCCAGTTAACTTTTATTGACTAAGCAGTAACGGTTATTAAAATTGCAGACTCATCTCACTAGGCAAACCCACACACCCACCATTAAACACTGATGACTCATTGATATACTGTTCATATAATTGTTTTGGACTGTTTCTGGTAGTTGTAGTGTGTGTGTAGGGTGTGTGTTTTCTGTGCGTGTAAGTGTAGAATGTGTGTCGCCCCATGGGTGTTATGTGTGTAGATGTGTGTGTCTTATACACTCATCCATTAGCGTTTTATTTCGAACGTTATTAGCATAACCTACACACTAGAAAGATTCAAGCGCTGGTTATATGTACAAAAGTACAAAAATTACAAACCAGTCAAACATTAAAACTGAGAAATTGAGCTTTGAGGTTTTAGTTAAAGATCTAAGCCAGTGGTGTCGACGTACGGCCCGTGCGGTCGGGTTTGCGGTGCGGTGCGGTGCGGTGCGTGCGGTTGCGTAGCGGTGCGGTTGCGTGAAACAAAATTCCGGTCCCGGTCTGTACTTTTTTAAACACAATATAGGAAGGTAGGTGAGTGATACGACAAATGATTGTGGCCTGTGCAGTGTTGCCCGGGACGTGATTGAACTTACTTGGTGCCGGTGCGGTGCCGGTTGCGGATGCGTGTGGTGCCCGGAAAGTTTCCGATGCTCCGGAACTTACTCCACTCCCCCCCCCCTCCCCCCAAATAACCAGCGCGCCCCACCCCTCCCGCGCGCCCTAATACCCCCCGCGCTAAAACTCGAGAAGAGATATCTGAGAAATTAATTTGGTATAGAAGGATTTTCGAACAGTTCGCCAATTTTATACGTAAAATTGGCTCCTAATTTTACGTGTATAAAGAGGTTTGATAAACTTTAATTAATGGACTAGATAAGGGTGTAAGTAACGTTCAACTTCTGTGTCGTAACGTTCATGTCTGCGCTTCGCTGATGCAATCATCTACACCTACTGTTACTCGAGTGCTTTCAATTCTATCTCTTGCTGACTACTACTGCTTCCTGGCACTCTCGTTATGCTCAGTCGATAGTTTGTTCTCCTGTTCAGGTCAACTCCTCCGTGTCTGGCCTCTGGGGTGGATAATGCAAACTTACACACTCTCCAAAAGAAATGTTATGTTTTTATGTGTTAAGGGACGAAAGTCTTGACGTGTGCTAGGGTTTCCATGAGTGGGTAATGTTGATGTCTTTTTACTCTTGGCTATAAACTAACTCAAATATATAGATTAATTAAAAAATTATTTATTGAGAATGAGGAAACCTTATGGTTATATAGTGTGAGTGGGAAATAAGAGGGAAATCATTAAAAACACGGTTATTTATATCAAAGTATCGTATATATTTGCTATGAATTATGGAAAATAAATTATTAGAGACGTGATCCACAGTGTAAATGACGAAGTGAGAGTTCCGAATAATCTGGTGGAACAACTTTATCACCATAAAAGGTCTTTCCGTTAAGGATAGTTGTATTAGTATATATAGATGTAAGAAAAAGCGTAAATGATAAAAATAAGACTTAATAATAACGAGTAGTGCAATTAAGATGAGCTTATTATGGTCATTGGTAGTAGAAAGGAGTATAATGAGTAATAATATATATAATAGATTATTGTCGATTTATCATGCCGAAGAATTTTAACGCATGTTATTATAATTGGTTAGATATTTTACCCCCTCTTATTTTGATTATCTATAATAACATCAACTCCCATTGTTGCTATTTTGTTATATTTCATTATGTTCAATATATATATAATATTGTTGCTCTTAGTTATATTAATTGATTTTCTTTTTATTGTACTTTGTTTTTTCTCTTATGTACTTTTTTCTTTATGGTTACTTATATAATACCTTAAGTTATTATTATTTATTTGTATTAATATTTTTATTGAAATCCTCGTATCTTCTTACCGTCCCTTCCCTAAGTCTTATATCTACATTCTTACTTTACCGTTTTCTTTAGTTACGTAAATATACCTTATATCAGTTATTTCATGCTTCTCTCTTTTTAAGGAGTCTCTCCCAAATTCTCAAAATCCTGGTGGCATACGAGTCATGTTGTCTCCGATATGTGTATTTCATATAGTGCCTATTTCACTGATGAATATATGATAGCCGACAGTATGTATGTTTCTTGGGTATATTGATCTAGTCTTTTAGATGAGCGCCACTTCGATACCTCTTACCCATACATATTATCAATTCGTCGTCAATCAGACTAAGTATAGCCGCTATATAACGTTCCTTCGGATCTCTTACTAGGAACTCCTACACCTCTTATTAAAACTTGTGATATACGGACGTAGATAACACCTATAATGCTCCACTTACTTTTTTACATTAATGCTTAGGTTGATGCGTGCTCTAAAATACTAGACTATAGGTTTGACCAGTAATATTTACTAGATAGGAGCAGAACCTATTACCTAGGTTCTATACCTATCCGTCTTCTCGTACTTCACATATTCTAGGACCGAATGATCAAGAGGAATAGCCACGTGAGAGCCATAATTTTTCGTTTATCCTCATTACAAGGATAGATGTCTGGTAATAAGGTGTGAGGTGGATAG
>JABUQX010026264.1:0-5000 GCA_015478945.1 Trachelipus rathkii
CGAGATTATATAATATATATATATATATATATACTTATATATAATATAATTAATTATTAATATTATATATTTATATATATATATATATATATATTATATATCTATATATATATAATTAATAATATATATAATATATTAGTATATATATATATATATATATATATATATATATATATATATTATATATATATATATATATATATATATATATATTATATATAATATATTATATATTAGTATAATAAATTATATATATTATTAGGTTATATTATATATATATATATATAAATATTATATATTATATATAATATATAATTATATAATATATATATATATATTATATTATATATATATATATATATATATAGTATATATAATAAGTATATATATATATTATAATATATATAATTAAGTATTGATATATAATATATGTAGTATTTATTATATTAGTATTTAAAGAGTAAGGATTAGTATATGATATATATATATATTATATATATATATATATTATATATATATTGTTATATATATTATAATATATATTATATATATATATATACATATATTATATATATATATATATATTATATATATATATATATAATATATATAATATAATATATATATATATATATATATATATATATATATATATATATATCTTTTTCCTTACCCTCCCTCGCTTCCTGTTAGATGTGGGGTAGAGTGCGTAACAAGGCCGGAAATAGGATAGCTAATAGAAGAGAATGGTGTAAGGGGAAAGGAACCCCCTCACCTCCCATCTTCTCTTTACATTTAAGTGAGAGCTTGTCTAAGTCAAAAATGTTCATCCTAAGATTTCACAGGACTACGACGAACCCTCATTGTGGTGTTTCGTAATTGAAGGGTTCATCCCTTGGGCCAGGCCCAAAGCCATACCTCCTCACAAAACCCCGCCATTCACTCCTTTCTTCTCACCTCTGCCAAAACCACATTCATATCCTTCAAACATTACTTTACTCTCTCAATCCACACTTTCTATGGTCTCCCAGCCGGTCGATTCCCAACACACTCACCAATATACATCCGCTTAACCAAACGACTATCATAAACCCTTTCCATATGTCTAAACCATGCTAATACACTCTCATTTGTTCTCTCATGAACACCACATAACTTCATAACTCGTTCATTCATCTTTTTATCAATTCTTTTCACACCTCACACACCCATAAAATTGTATCCATCTGAGCAGACTGTACCTTATATTTCAACCTCTTATTTCTTACTATAGTTTCACAACTATACATTAACACCGATAAAAACATACTATCATGCAGAACCCTAGCGCACTGAAAACCAAGTTCCTTTACATCCACCATTCACCAAGTAATTTTCTACCATTCAGAATTTTCCTACTTCACTGTGCATCTTCCTTTCCCTTTTCATCCAACATATAACCAAAATATTGTAACTCAGAGCTTGTTTTAATTGCTCACAATCAAATATGATTTCACAACTCGGAATTTACTCACCAACTACCATCTCCTTACACTTATCTATATTTACTTTCAAACCCCTCCTTTTACACATCATACCAAACTCCTCTTCCGATCATCTCAAACTTTCTTCAGTTTTGCCACGCAAAACCAAATCATCAGCGTACAAAAAGCAGAGCAACCTACATTCTCTTTCATTCTCCATCATTCTAACACCCTCCCCTACTACCCCAACCTCTAATTCTTTCATCACCTGTCCATATACAAATCAAATAGCCATGGAGATATAAAACATTCTTGCCTCACTCAACTATTAATTTTAAACCGTTCACTTTTCACCCCATTTATTCTTACACAAGCTTCACTATTTGCATACATACTTTTGATTCCAATTAGAAGCCTACCACTATTACAATGTATCACGAACACTTGTCACAAAGTTTTCCTATAAATCCTGTCATACGCCTGTTGTAAGCATATAAAATCTAAATACAATTTATTCTTGTCTCTCATTTTATCACTAATTTGTTTTAATGGGAAATTTTGATCTACGCATCCTCTACTACTTATAAATGCACCTTGTCCTTCACCAAATAGTCCCTCAGTCATTGCTGTCTCCTTCAACCAAAACACCAGCATAAATCTTCCTTACAACACTCAATAAACTAATTCCAATATTACACCTACATTTTCCATTACATAAGGGTACTATTACTGCTCTCCTTAAATCCTAAGGAAACTATACCCTACAGAAAAGCTTTGTTACTCAACTTCCATATCCGGTCGATCACAATCTCGTCTCCATTTTTTATCACATCACCAGCAATTCATCTATACCTGCTGATTTACAATTCTTCAACTTCCTCACTCTACCTCTTACCTCCTCCAAAAATATCTATTTATTCTTACACCATCAAAACCACACACATTGAGTCTTACCTTTTCATTACTGTCAATGTTATGCTGATTTTCGAAGTGTTCCCCCTTCACTCTCCTAACATCCATTTCATCTATCATGATATTACTATCCCTATTCAATAATTTATAAAGATTCCCCTACTCCCTTTCTTAACCTTTCATACTTTCCTCCAAAAGAGTTTCCTATTACCTTGTATGTTTCCATTCATCCTCCTTTCAAACTGTTAATTTACCTCTTTTTTTTCTTTTTACTTTTGCACTTTTAGTCTTCGTGTTTTCTTACTTAATTCCATACATCTTTTTTCCGAAATCTCATCATTGACTTTTAGCACATTCAACCACGCATCTTTCTTACTTTTAACTGCTTGCGTCACCTTTTCATTCCACCACTCAGTATTGACATTCTTACTTCATACTTTAGCACACCCACATACTTCTCGCAAAAGCTTCCTTCATTTACATCCAGATTTGTTTAGTTTCATTTTGCTCACATTCAATTGATTTATTTGCAAGTGATGTCACATACTTTACCTTATTACCTTGTTCACTTAACTTCTCATTCTTAATTCTCCATACTTCCTTCTTTTTCTCTTTATCCATGACCCCAGATACTTAATCTTACATAAAACAACATAATGATCTGATATTCCTACTAAAAACCTCCTCACTGGTTTAAGGTCCATCACATACGTCAACTTCTCCTTCCTCACCAACAAAAAATCCATCACACTTTTTACTTCGAAAGCATCTCTACCTATACACCAACTCTCGTATACTTATGAATACTCTTGTGGATGAAGATTGTATTATTCACACACATGCATCTCTCCTCCCAGAATTCAATCACTTTCCTACCATTCTTATTTTCTCCCACAACCACAAGGTCACCTGTATTTTCCATCCCTTTTTTGATCACCTATCCAACCATTCCAATATCCCAACCATATCATTCATATTATCCAAGAAAGTCACACTTTCCTCAACATTACACTAAGACGGACCATATATTACAATTACACATGTCTTAACCTTATCATCCTTAAATTTAATCATTTGTATTCTTATACTTACCCAAGCAAGATCCACACTAGTTCTGTGCTACAAGTCACTCATCATAGTCGCAATTATTTCTCTCCCCCTCTCATTCCTCTTCACTCCAGCACACACACATTTTCTACCTTTCATTTTTGTTTCAGTCACAGGAAGCAAATCAAATTCACCCTTTTTAATACATCCATCACCTCCTCTCTCTCTCTCTCTCTCTCTCTCTCTCTCTCTCTCTCTCTCTCTCTCTCTCTCTCTCTCTCTCTCTCTCTCTCTCTCTCTCTCTCTCTCTCTTCTCTCTCTCTCTCCTCTCTCTCTCTCCTCTCTCTCGTCTCTCTCTTCTCTCTCTCATCCTCTCTCTTCTCTCTCTCGTCTCTTATATATATATATATTATATATATATATATATATATATATATATATATATATATATATATATATAATATATATATATATATATATATATAATATATATAATATATATATAATATATATATATATAATATTAAATATATATGTATATTATATTTGGGAGCCAGTGTACAAGGACCCAACCACATCGCTCAACTAGAGGAGCCGGTCATACTGGGGCTGAAAAAAATCATCCATGGAGGGGCCCCTGTCATAATATATGCTTTCATAATGTAAAGGGGGGAATTTGAATGGCACAAAATGAATATTCACAGTCAAAAAAAAAAAATAAAAAATAAATAAAATTGTACCCTTGTATTATATTATTATTATATATATTATATATAATATATATATATATATTATATATATATAATATATATATATTATATAATATATATATATATATATATATATATATATTATATATATATTTTTATATATATATAATATATATGTATTTTATATATATAAATAATTATAGTAATATATTATAATATAATTATATAATATATATATAATATATTATAATATATATATATAATATTAATATTATATATATATATATATATATTTATATATATATATATATATATATATATTATATATATATATCATTATAATTATATATATATATATAATTATATATATATATATATTATATAATATATAATATATATATAGGCTTAATTTTACTTTTCGGGCGCAGAAAAATAAAAACTAAGTCCACTCGATATTTTATGGGAATTAACGATACATTGATATTGTAATATTAAATCGATTAGTTGTAAATCGATTATTTGTAAAAGATATGGAGACTCAGTGTTGCCAATTTGGTGCATTTTGCAATAGATCTAATGCGTTTATTGCTACTTTAGTGCAAAATTTTACTAAACGCGTGTTCTTATTTTTACTTGATTTTTTGAAGCGTCTAGTGCTTTTTTCATCAAATATTCTCATTTTGATTTTTTTTAAATAAAATCTAGTGCCTTCTGATAGTTTGAGTTGGCAACACTGTACAAAACATCGGATCAGTATGGGCTCAAACTTATATTTGTCGGATTGTGCTAAATGGAGTTTGTCAGCGTATAGTTTAAAATATAATGAAAGTGAATTTGTTTATATGTTTGCCAAAAGCGATTGCAGTTT
>JABUQX010026264.1:17500-29716 GCA_015478945.1 Trachelipus rathkii
TATATATTATATATATAAATATATAGTACTATATATATATAAGTATATGATAGTATATATTATATATATACTAATATAATATTATATGATATAATATTTATATTATATATATATCAATATAAGGTAAGGGTGGCTACCTGGATCGGCCCTGGGTTAGGCACCAGGAACAATGTGACGAAGCAGGGCCCATAGACACGGCGGTCCACCTAGACGTACGGCACAAGGAGATCGTATAATGAGAGACGTATATTATATAAATATATTAGTATATATATACTGATACTATAATTTTAATTATATCATATATATAAATTATATAGTAAATATATATATTCATAAAATAGGTATATATAAGTATATAGTTAGTATTAGTAGTGTATACCAGTATTAATATTCCCCAAGTCTAGTATATATATTAATATATAAAATATATACGTAATAATATGTATAGATAGTAGTAAATCTATACTATAGTATACTATACTATAATATAAGTATATATATATAATGATAGTGTATAGATACAGTAGTATAACTATATATATATATATATATTATATTACGTATATTCATATAATTCAGAGATGAATAACTTTAAAAGTTATAGTGATATTAATAGTATATATATGTTACTATACGTATATATAGGATAATATATATATATTAATAATAGTATAGTGATGATGATATTAGTATGATATATAAATATCATATATATATGATAGTATGAGTTATATTATTATATATACAATATAATTATATATATATATATATATATATATATATAATGATATAATATAAATATATTATATAATATATAGTATATATATATTATCTATATATATATATATATATTATATGTATGTTTATATATATATCATATATATATATATCAGTATAATAGTGATATATATATATAATAATATATAATATTATATATACATATATATTATAATAGTAATATATATATATTACATATATACTATATTGATATGTATTCAGTTTTTGTAAGTGTTTATATATATATAGTATAATATATATATATAATATATATAGTATATATATATATACTAGTATATATATATATAATATATGTTGGAATACATTTATATTATGAGTATATTATATATATATATACTATATCCTACTAGTATATTATTATGATATTATAGACTAACCTCACCTACTAGCATAACTAATTCTTATACTTACGGTTCAGTTCCTCCAGGTTTTGCTCCGTATAATTATACTATTTATAATATATGATATATTATATATATATAGATATTATATAGATATTAAATATATAATATATTAGCTATAGAATACATATATATTTATATTATATATATCTATCTTTAAATATCTTAGATAGTTATAGTTATATTATACTATATATAGTATATACTATGAAGTTTTTAATAGATATAATATAGGTAGTATATATCACATATTATATATACTATAATAGGAGGGTATAGTGTAATAGGTATATATATCATATCTATGACTTAGATTTATATATAATATTCTATATATAGTATATTATAGTATATATTATATAATATATATATATATATATATATTTATATGTGTATATATATACTAATATATAAGGTATATATATCTTATATACTATAATTTAATTGACGTTAAAACTATAATACGGTATGGAAGTATATAGTAACGTACGTATATATATATAATACATATATATATATATATATTATATATATATATAATATAACTATATAATGGTCTCATATAGGTTTTCCCATAATGATATAGCTATAATTTATTAGGGGGATATATATATATGTAATAATAATATATAATATAGATATATAATATATTATATTATATATAATAATATATATATTATATATATATATATATATATATATAGCATAGTATTAAAATATATTTATATATACTATATATAATTTATATTATATATACACAATATATAATATATATTATAATATATAGTATATTATATATGATTAATGGTATATATATATATACTATATTTATATGCGTATTATAATTATATATATGATATATATAGTGTCTTATTAATTATATATATATACATATTTATAATAACATATATATATGGGGTAATATATATATTGATAGTGATAGTTGTATGGTAATATATAATTATTATATATGGATTATATAATCTATACTATTATATTATATTATATAATATATATAGATAATATAAATATACTATATATATATATATAAATGATATATATATAGTATATACCGATAGTATATTATATATATATTATATATTATATATAGTATTATTAATATATACTATATATATAGTATTATAATTTAATAATTATATATAGCTATTAGTAATAGTATTATATATATATATAATATTATATACGTAATATAATAGTAATAATTCTTCTCAAACATATTACCTATATATATATAAGATATGATATAGATAATATATACTCGTATATATATATATGATATACGTATATAGTAATATATAGTATATGTATACGATACCCGATATATAGGTTATAGTATATTATATATATAGCTATATATATACCATATATATATATATAAATATACTATATATACAGTATAATAGATACAGATACCATATATGCCGATATATAATATCTATATATATATAGTTATATATATTATATGATAGATATGATATATATAGTGTATATAGTATAGTTATAATATATATATATATAGTCTATATCTTATAATAATTATACATATTATATCTAGTACTAATAGTATATACTATACTACTAGGGATATGGATTATATATAGTATTAATATTTATACACACATATTATATATATACTATATATATATAGTATATTATATACGATAGTAATAGTAAGTATATATAGCTATTGATAGTATATTATAGATACGTATATAGTATATATATACCGAATAGTTTATCATACCTAAAATTTATCCATCCATATATAGCTAATATATATATTATCTTATAATATATATATCTATAATATTATATATATAATCTAATATCCTCGACTCAGTATATATATATATATATAATATATAAGTATATTATTATATATAGTATATTATATTTAGTATATTATTTATTTATATATTCTGAGCTAGTATATATAAGAAGTATATATATATATCTATTATATATATAATATATATAAAGGTATATATATTTATATATATATATAACTAATAATGCTTGTTATATATATATTAATATCTACACATTATATATATATATTATATATATACTACTAGTAAATAAGATATGAGAAGATTATATTCCAAAAGTTTTGAAGAAAAAAGCCAGAAAACAGAAAATAATGGTAAAATGAAATATTCTGAACACTTAACTGAATGTACGAATTCGAATGTGAACACTATTTCGCCGATAGTCCCCTTCTTGAATATAGTTTGCTTTCAGCATAAAAGTACTTTTACGTGAGCTCATGGCACATTCGTACATGACTGCGTGTTTTGAAAATAAAAGATTGTTTCCTTATTCTTGAAAACGCAAAATAATAGAAAAAAAAGAAATGAATCTTTGTCTGCAGGCAAATTCAACTCCGCAAACTTGGATTCCCTTCAAGGATTTTGAGGACGAAACATTCAATGAAGAAGCACTCAAAACCAATGTATTCAACTCTCTCTCTCTCTGCTCTCTCTCCTCTCTCTCTCTCCGTCTTCTCTCTCTCTCTCTCTCTCTCTCTCTCTTGTCTCATCTCTCTTCAACACTTCTCTCAGTTCTAATCGTCTCTCTCTCTCTTCCTCTGTCGGGCGGTTTCGGGTCCTGTGGGGAGGATAGAGGTGGAGGCGTGACGCGACGCGTGCAGTCGGAAATGCGCGAACCTCGCGCTGAGTGTCATCTCTCGGTCTAGGTGACGGCCGAAGAACGGCCGGACGAAGTCGAGCGTTTCTCTCAGTCTATTTCGTAGGGCCCCAGTTCAAGCAGAGGCGTGGCCTTCCTCCTCTTGCATCGTGGGTGGCGTCATCTCTCTCGGTCTCTCCTCTCCTCGATCTCTCTCTCCGCTCTCTCTCTCTACGGTGCTCTCGTCTCTTCAACTATTTTAGAATCTCAATCTCATCTCTCTCTCTCCTCAATCAATTATACTCTTTAAAATTAATAAGCACGGCGGTAAATATGTATAGTATATATTATATACTTAATATTATATATATATATAGAATATAGTATAATATAATATATAACTATAATACTTATATATATAATATATAGTATATAGTATATATATATATATAATATAGTATATATTATAATATATATAGTATATATATAATATATATATATATATATAATATGATATAATTTATATATATAATACTATCATATATAGTAACGTACGAGTATATCAAGTTTATTATAATTAAACATCACCGATTGTAATACGTATCGTCAAAACTTTGATAGGTAACCATGTGTAGGAAAGAAAAATTAGAACTGAAATTGTTAAAGTTTTTTAAGAAAGTATCTTCATGGCTTAATAGCAGGACTATTTATAAACAAACTTTAAACTAGAATCCACCTTGAATCACCGCTTAGAAAAGAAAAACTTGTAATTTAATATTGAAACTATATATATATAAGTATGAGTATACTATATATATTATATAATATATATATATATATATAGTATATATAATATATTTATAGTATAATAGTATAGTATAAGTACCTAGGATATATATATATATATATATATATATATATATAGTATATATATTTCTATAGATATATATATATAGTATATTATTATTTAATATATATAGTATATAATATAGTATATAGTAGTTAGTATAATATTTATTATATATATACGTATATTATATATAACTATATTTTATAGTATATTATATATTATATTATAATATATATATATATATAATATATCAATATAGTAATATACATATATATATAATTATATATATAAATAGTAATAGTATAGATAATATATATATATATATATATATGTTATAGTATATAATATAAGTAATATATATAATATATATAGAAGGGGTATTATATATATATATATATAAGTATATGGTATAGTATATATATATATATACTATATATTATATATATATGTATTATATATATTATATTATATATATATTATATATTTATTATATATATATATATATATATATATATTATATATTATAATATATTATGTAAGTAATAATAATATAGTATATATATATAATAATATATATTATATATATATATTTATAGTAGTTTGGGAGCAGTTTGGTATCTTACCACCTTTTTCGATATGAGGAATAGAGATATATGTTCTGAAACCTTGGAATATAATCTATATACGGGATAAGCTCGAATCCGTGTAATATTTTCAAGTCTGTAGGATGTATATGAGGGGGTCAACCTCCCAGCAGACGCGTAGCCGCTACGCCGCTTTTTACCTTTTGGCTTTCCAAACGCCGAGATTGCGTTAAGCTAACGGCTTAATCATCGACCAGGTGTTCGATGCGCGTGAGAGAGAGAGCGAATGCGCGCCCGCGCGTGTGCGGTGCACATCACCCAATGTTATTATTAATTATTACGGTGATTATTTGGCATTTAAGGTATCGGCGTGGGACCGATAAACGATCCTGTTAAAGGGATCGTGTTTCTTTTGTTTTAACGCACTCCGACGTTGCGTTCCGACCGTGGCCTGCGTCTTCGCAATCCGGTTCCGATCTCCGACGCTTGAGAGCCGCCCGCCTCCGCCTCGCGAACATTAATCGTATCGTCGCTAAAATTTGGAGGACTGGTTGAGACTGATGAGGTAACCTCATTGTATAGCGAAATTACGCAGCGTGGGTCCCCCGCCCGAGGGGGGGGACCACCCCTCCTTCAACATTAAATTAATTGACCGTAGAAAGCTGAAATTTGGTGAGGGGATTCAGAGTTGAATTTCTAGAAAGACTTGTAGGATGTGAATCTGAGGAGTTGGCCCCGGCACCGGTGCTGGAGCACTGCGGTGCCGAGTTAATAAACAGTCGTTAAACAACAATATTGGTGGCCTTATAGGGGTTATGGATGTCGTAGAGTTCGAATATGATGTTATAAGTCCATGTGGGGTGTCTAGGACCCCCCCCCATTAGGGGGGTCTCGACTGAAGAAAAAAAAGACTACACAGCAAAAACAAAGAAATGGAAGAAAGAAAGGAAGAAATTACGGAAGTTGAAGAAGAAATGAGGAAGGTGGAAGAAGAGTTGGAGGAAGGGAGGAGAGAAGGGGACAGCTGCACCGGTGCTGGCTCCGGGTCGGTGCTGAAAAAAATAAATGGTTAAAATATTTGTGTAATGAATACAATGTAGGTGTCCTTCTTTATGTTACCGGATTCAGAGAAGAGCTTAATGATTCGGTTTCAGAACCATCAAGAAATAAATTTCTTTATTCTTTTATGTTTAATAACTTACAAATTTACGTGTTTTTACGTTTTGGGCCCCAGCCTGAAGGGCTGAGGACTAAAACCCGCTATCCACACCAGCATCCAGCCTCCCCTCCTGACGCTCTGTGATCATATTTGATCTATTGATTAAGGTCACATTTTGAGTATCATTTTCTGGATAAACATAACAATAAAATCGGGTTCTTTATACAGACATCAACAATAATATGTTGACGTAACAGAGTTGTTTGCATTAATAAAAGGCTTAACTTAGTACATCATCTGAACTAAAGATAAATAATGTTAAACAAACAAACCTAACACATCTTATGTAGGAATAAACGGTTAACATTAACAAAGATCAACACTTACATCAGTAAAGTAACTAGCATAACATACCAAAACGTAACTTATCACACTTCAGTCCAAGCTAATAGCCCAGCTATTAGTGTTAATGGTTTACATTAAACATGGTAATAAATATCGATTTCAACGGTTGTGAGTTACTCATACAGACCGGGTGAAAGTGATGCTAACTATATACAAAGTTTTCACATTAATAAAAACCCCCGTAGCATCGCCGGAACTAAGAATATAATATATTACGACAAGCCTGACAGATCTTAAGCAAGAATAAACTGATAACATTAACAAAAGGCCCAACTTATCAACAGTAAAAGTACTAACAAAACCTCTAACAAGATGTTCCATATCGTACTCTTATCAAAGACGTTCCCAACACGAACCAATGTTAATTTAATTAACATAGTAATATTTAACAAAAAAATCTCATGTCCTTGTCTAATTATCATACTACTATATTGCAAGTGAAACCCATTAGGAGGTATGAAAAAAAGTAACACTACGGGCCATAGTTATAGAGCTGACGCCAATCCTTCTTGTTAAGGGTTTAGTCGTTTAAAGAGTTAGCATTCGTATAAACTGGTTTGTTCATCATCCTTCGGTTTATGTGAGGAGAGAGAGAGGATTTTACAATTCTCTCTTAAACAGAGCGACTACATGAAGCTTCTTCATGCAGTTGCTTGTCTGACAACGTTTAAATAACTATAAAAAATGGTTTCTCTCGTGAATGATATAATTTGTAAACGATAATTTAACTTTATGTCGGTGAAAAGTTTTCTTATAACTTAACTTTCCGTCGTAAGACGAAATGGAGAACGTTACTGTTGCATGTTCGCCGATTCAATCTTAACACCCATACTAACAGACCATTATTCTATCCTAGTGAGGCAATTAAAGTGCGGTTGGGCGGATGCGTTCGAAAGAAGTTAATACTATGGATAATGAAAAAGTTACATTTCTTCATCAGTGGGACAATTCGTGGGAGTTTGCGATCATGGCGGCGAAGAAAGTTGACTTTCAACAAAAGATTAACTCTTGTTTGTTTCCACTACATAACAATAATTAAAATCCGCTTGATTTACGTATGTGGTCGGAGACCTAATTCAGAGGGATATTTCCGCCCCACAGGCCTTCTTGGCTGTTTGTGTATGGGTGGTAAGAAAATATTACAGCGTTTATTCAGATGCACGAAGAATATCTAAAAGGTTTGAATTGGAAAGTTGATTTACTGGATCGAACTAATTAACTCTTCGCACTGGTAAATGGTATCTCTATACGATGTACAGAATGACACAAATGTGGTTCGAATGCACAGCGGAAACACAGTTATCGGGAGGCGCTCACACCTTGAAAATTCAACCTTCCCTTTATGAAAAAGAGATGAAATCACCAGGTACAAAGAACAATCTTTGAAAATACCAGCAAGAGAATACCTAGTATTCACAACTGGTTGGTTATGGAAATACAAAGGAAAAAAACGAAGGAACAAAGTGTATGTTAAATGTTAAAGCTTCTTAAACGAACTCAATCTTATTAAATATTTTTATATAATTATACGATTGTAATTTTTTATTAATATGTAGCTGTTTTAAAACATATCATCATGTAAGATGTATATTAAAATTGTTTTTCTTATGAATTGTTTTTTTTTTCCTATGTTATTCTATATATATATATATATTATAGATATAATAATATATAAGTGTATATATAGTATATATATGATATATATATATATATACTTATATATATAATGATAATATAGTATAAATATATATATATATATATATATCATAATAGTATATATTATATATAGTATATATTATATATATAGTATTTGTAATTTCTGTATCACTAGAGCTATCCAGATACAATTACGAGAATGTTGCTCCAACGATCTCTCCTCTTTTCGAACATTGTGCAGATACCTATGAATTCCTGGTTTGGTTCATCTTTTTTTCGGGAAAACAAAAAAAATTGAACGTAATACCATTGATTTCTCTGTAGTAAACAAGAATACGACGTACGATTGAACCATATCAGTTCAAAAAGGGTATATATATTCTCGTTAGACAAAACAACAACAACAACGACAACAAAACAACAACAATAAGCTTACGCAAAAATAAGTTTTCTTGTATAATATCCCAACCAACGAATATATGCTAACGTCATTGTTTTCAATATTAATAAAGCTAACAGTCAGCATCATGGTGGGACTAATGAAAATATGTAACAACGATAATCTGATCACGCATAAACAACTAACATTAACAAAGTTCCATACGCTTAACAGCGTAAGTACCAACAACAGCGTAGCAAACGTAGCCTGTCAACATTTTTTCAAGCGTATCTCTACATATCAATGTTAATTATACATTAAACAATTGATTTACCGTAGCATCTTAGAAGTATCATTTCGGATAAGACATAGCGCAAAATGAGTTCTTTATCATACTAACCACCGAATATATACGCTAACATAACAAGGTTTTCATAATTATAAAGCTAAATAGCATCATTAAAACTAAGAAAATAATGTACAACGACAACTAACACAACCTTAGGCACGAATAAAGTGTTAACATTAGCAAGGCTTCCACATTAACACCTGTAAAGTAACTAACATTGCAATGAACAAACGTACCTATTCACCACACTCGTTCGTGGTCTGATTCGCTTTTTCCAAGCATAATCTCTTAACTATTAAGCGTTAATTTTACATTGACATAAGTAATAATTTAAACACTGGATTTATCATAGATCTTGTCCAAAGCTTATCATACAGACCAATCGAAATAGATTAGAAAACATATACAAAGTTTTTATCCAAACATAAACACAAAATAGAGTTCTGTTATAAATCCGCTACGACCACGGTTGTTGAATAATAAAGCTGCTGTACCAAAAGCAAAAGCCTTTAGCCGTCAATAAAGGCTAAACATACTCTTAACTCGCAGCTAAGATATAGAATGTACGAGAATGGAAAACTTAAAACTATTCTACTGTAAATGAAGTAGTATCAGCTACATCCTGCAGAAATTCTCTACTATATCAAAGGGTAATCGTAGCTAAGTAGGGTCGATAAAATCTCGATATGTTCCCAGACTTATTCTCTTGCATATACTAGCAGCAGGTAAAACGATTCCATCTGAACGCAAAATTCCCTCAACAAGTGACGCAATATTATCAAAGATACCGAACATCTGGAATACGAATTAACACCTATAGCTTTCATACAAAGTGTCCGACTCGTTTTGAGTATAACATCAATATGAAAACTGATGAAGTAAGGGCATTAGACATTAGCAAATCTTCTAGAGAGCAAATACATTACGGCCAACAAAAACTTATGCTAGACTTCCCGTTTCTAACACATCACTCGTCAGTTAACACAGTAATATCTTTACAAAAGACTCTCAATTTCTCTAACAATCAGGTGTTAATTTGCTTCACTTTGGCCATAGTATATTTAAACATAACGTACCTAACTTACGAGATAAACAGTTTTTCCATTATAATCAAAGAAGTGATACTAAAACAACACAATAACCATCGAGAGAAAACCCAGGGGGATGTGCTCTTTGTAACACCTAACGCTTTCATGAGGAAACATGAAATATTTTTATCCTTACGCTGTGGGCTATTTTAGACCACGCGCGCCCCCCTGTTCAGAAAAATATCATTTTAAGACTGTTAGATTAAGCAACAGCGCTCATACAGAGGCAGGCGATTTGAAAGCACTGTAAGCACTGTCAGCATACTTTGAGATCACCGCCGGAGATATGTACGAAGACGCCAATCTCGGGTACCTGAGGGGTGTAAGTCGGTAAAGGGGCACAGCCCGTTTGGGGCTGAGCCCTTATGTTACAGGTTAAAGGACGTGATTTCAATCTAACAAAATCCTAACAAAGTGATCATCTATCAAAGATACCAGCATCTCGACCTATGATTTTGACACTATCTTTCATCAAAGTGTCCACCTTCTTTATGTATATGACATCAATTTGAACTAGTGAAGTAAAACCGAAGGAGGGGTAATGGCCCGCTGTTGACAGCCCTGTCGGGGGTGATCCCCCCTCTCAAGATTCACACCTTTCAGGGATGCGCATCCCTCCTTGAGGGTTTTCTCTCGGAAGCGGTGGGTAGTGGGGTCGCTTAGATACTCCTTGGTTAATAAAACTGTTGGCTTAATTCGTAGAGTTAGGTACGGTTTGTTAAACTATTAACTTAGGAGGCAGGGTGGAAATTAACACTGATTTGGATAAGAAGGAATGATGGGATGTTTTGTAAGATAGTTACTGATGTTTACCGTGAGCGATGATGGTGGTATTAGAAAAGCTGAGCCTGAGGTTTAAGGTTTTTTGTTGAGTAAATGTTAGGTTTGCCCGAGAAGTTTGCTAATGGACCTAGTTTATTCATTAGTTCACATGACTGTTATAACCCTAAGAAGAGTGACACTTTAATGAAGATAGTGTCAAATCATAGGTCGAACGATGCTGGTATATTTGATAGATTGGTGACACTTTGTTAAGGGATTTGTTAGTGATATGACGATCTTTACCTTGTTACATAAAGGCGCTCGCCCAAAGAGGCTGTGGCCCTTATGAACGGACCAGCTAGGGCTTATCACCCTCTATCAGGGGTACATGTCCGAGATGGGTCCTTCGTACTCGATCTAGACGGGCTTGATGCATGCTCAAAGTAGTGCTTTACGGTGCTTACAGTGCTTTCCAATCGCCTCTGTAATGGAGGCGCTTGTTGGCTTTAATCGTACCGCAGGTTTTTGAAATGATCAATTGTTCTGGAAAGGGGGGCCGGGTCTAAAATAGGTGTATAGGATAGAATATTCATGTTATGCATGAAGCGTTAGGTGGTTACAAGGAGCAGCATTACTACTGGGTTGTTTTCTCTCGATGGTTATGGTGTTTGTTTTTAGATACTCTTGATTAAATTGCATAGGCCTTTTGGGTGGTTTTACGTGTATGTTAAATATTACTGATGGCCAATCCGTGAAAAATAACACTGATTTGTTTAGAGAAATGATGAGTTTTTTTTGTAAGATATTACTCGGTGTTAATGACGAGATCGTGTTAGAACGGGAGTCTAGGATTAAAGTTTTTGTTTGGGTCATGTTAGGTTTTGCCCTAGAATTTTGCTAATGTTTATGCTTTATTCATAGTTCAATTGATGTTATACTCAAACGAGTGACACTTTGATGAAGATGGTGTTTAATTCGTAGTTCCAGATGTTTGTATCTTCCAAAGGGGAAAATTAGAAAAAAATTGTTGTTTTTTTTCTTTGTTACGGGATTTTGTTAGATGATGCGGTTTTACCTGTTCCTGTTGCTGATATGAGAGAAAAGTGGGAACATATCGAGTATATATATTATTAAAA
>JABUQX010026265.1:7500-17500 GCA_015478945.1 Trachelipus rathkii
TTCCGCGAGAGGAGCGTCTCTAATAACTGTTGTAAATCTGCGCTTTCCTCCACATTATGATTCGCTCTGCACGGTTTCGTGTTGCTAACTCTTCTACTGAAAAGGCTAATCTTCTTCGGCCTCCTTTTTTTCATCTAATTCTACGCTGGCGATTCCGGCATCCCTCCTCCTGATTCTCTCCTCTCAGGTTTTCCTATGCCTCCTTCCCATGATTAACGCATGATCGGCGTGCATGGGATTCTGAGATCTATGAACTTCAGGAAGGCTTAGTGCCCGGCTGGCTTCTCCCCGTGTTTTTAGGGAGCTGTCTTCTAGCTGGCCCTGTCCCTCGTTCAAATCTCTACTCTCTTATGCCCTCATTCTAGTAACCATTTCCTCAGTGCTGGTAAGCGCGCATATGTCCAGCCAATACCGAAAAAGGGTAGCCTCTGTATCTTCTAATCACCGTCCCTAATAGCTCTCACTTGTTATTCTAATCTAAATCTTGAACGCTCTCGTTAACTCTCATTTCTGGAATCATCTGGAGTCTCATTCCTTCTTTCAGATCTACCAGTATGGCTTTTTCGACGCTCGAGTCAACTGGGTGACATTACTATCCTTATTCTAACTGATTTATTGGTCTCTGCCTGAGGGACTATGGGGAGTCTGTTGTGGGTGGCGTTCGAACATATCCAAGAGCATTTGAATCGTCTGGCATGCGTCGCTACTCTCTAAGCTCCCTTCCTTTGGCGTTTCCTCCTTCTCTTTGCTTACTCTTGTCGTTTTCTCTTCTGGTCGCTATATATCAGCACTAGTTGATGGAGCGACTTCTTCCATTTCCTGTTATTGTGGTGTTCCGGTTCTGTTTTCATCTCCCAACTTTAAATCTTATTTTTCATTCAAACGACCTCTCAGCTGTAACTCTAACTCTGTTTCATCTTAATGCCGACGACTCAACTCTCCATTCTTCCACTCGTTTTAAATCTGCACCCTCTTTGCATCTTTAGAGTTGCCCCTCGTCTTCAGCTTTCCGATTCTATTCCTTGACGACCTGGATGGGATTTCCTTGTGGGGTCACCGCAAACTTGTGAAATTCAACTCTTTGAAAAACTCAACTTCTTTACATTCCTCTCAAAAACCCTCCTACACTTTCCCCTATTTTTTGACGGGTTCTAAAGTCTCCACCTGTTGACAACATAAAACATTCTTGGTCTTATCATAAACAAAAAAATTGTCTTGGACACCTCATATCACAAGGTTGCTCAAGGTGGCACTCAAAGAAGCTGGGCAAGTTCTGTTCAGGTTTGGGGAATTTTTTTCTTCTGCACAGCTACTGCCAGTTTTATTTAAGGGCCTATTCGCACTTGCTTGGAAGTACTGTTTTCTCACATGACTGGGGGGGGGGTCCGGCTCCACCCTTCTATTCGGATTGAGTTTGAGTCTAAAGCTAAGAGACCAATAAACTGTCCCCTACTTTCAAAACTCTTGACCCTCTATCTCTGCGACGTGACGTTTTCCGCACTATCTCTTTTCTATACGTACTACAAACGGTAGAATGCTCGGGTTTGGCCGTCGCAATTTCAACCTCCATTGCTAGCCCTCAGTAATACAAAGGGGTGCCTTGCTCCGCATGAATTTTGCGTGAGCAATGAAATCCCTGACTCGTTCGTTGTGGTGCCTCTTCTTTCCAGCCACTTCTGTTCTGTGGCACCCTTGCCATCTCTTGTTTTTCCCAAACTGTATTTAATCTTCTCTCTTTAAAACACCACGTCCTGCGCTCAACGCTGAGGATTTGCGTTAGTCTTGGGGTGGGTTTTCATGATTTTATTCCTGCCCCCTTTGAAAAGGGTCAAGCCCGTGAGTGGTGGTTAATCTGTAAAATATATATATATATATATATATAGTACTATATATATATATATATATATAAATATATATATATATAATATATATATATATATATAATATATATATATATATATGTATATATATTATATATATATATGATATATATATATATATATACTATATTATATTATATCTATATTAATCTATATTATATATATATATATAATATATATATATATATATACTATATAATATATTATATATATACTATATATATATTGCATAATTTAACAACGAAAATCAAACAACCAGGGCTTTAGGACAACAACAATGTAGATTCTTTATTAACAAAAAAAAACGCGTTTTCGGACGCGACTGCATTAATCATAAGGCTTACAATAATAAATAAAAATAGAAATGTACAAATAAATGAAATAATCTAACGTTATAAAACTAAAAACATTGAAGCAGTTAAATTCAAAAAGCATACATTTGTTTAAATTAAGTCACAAAAATGTTACAAAAAACAAAAGTAAATTAACAGAATTAGCAACTCAAAAACAATCATGGCTAGTAATAAAAATATAGAACAACAATTATCAAAATGAATAAGTTATCATTATATATTGATATGATGGGTAACTTTTTAAAATTTCTTCTGATTAAATTAGCTATTATTATAAAACAGAGAACGAACACCGTGAGGAAACAAAGTCACCTGAGTATTCACTCGACCAACACAACAATTACAGGTGCAGGCGGACAGGGCACTTTCCATCCGGGAGGTTAAAGGCAGAAGTTGTTTTAAACTGCCACTATCGTTGTTGAGGGAGGGTTTGATGTCGGCAATATGTAAAGATTCTAAAATATTTAAGTTGGTTGGTGATTTGTTTGGGTTAATATGAAAAATTGTGTGATTGAAAGGAATGGTCGTGCTTGTGAGCGTGGTCACGTATTGCGGAGTGTGAAGGGGAATGAGTAAATAGGTTGGTGCGTGTGAAACACCTCTGTGCTGCATCCACTCTTACGTTTGAAGTTGGCCGTAAAGTAGCTACGCAACATAAACGGCAATTCACAGCCGTTAACAATTGATTTACATAACAAGAAGATGCGGAGTAGGGGGGTGTTTTTTCTATGATTAAAAAAGGAAGCAATTTAGTAAAGGAGGATTGGAAATCAATTAATGTTTATTGGGGGCTATTATTTAAAACTTGGAACAGCAAGGTTTTACGTAGTTTAGTGTAAATGTGTTCATAATAAGGTAGAGGAATATACAACTTCAGTTTAGGGGTTAAAAAAAAAGGGGGGGAGGGTCTAATTCAGCGTTTAAGAGATTGTTGATAAATTTGTTTATGAGAGAGAGAGAGGGAAGAGGTTTGATACGAAAAAATTTGAAAGAAATGTGAATTCTTTGTGTAACAAACTATAAGTGGAAGATAGATGAAAGGTTCTGTATAAAAGGGTTTTAATACTATTACATTTGAAAGCAAGGGGGGGTATGGCTGAAAAAGTTTAAGCCAAGTCCTGTAAAGGTCATTTTCCTAAAAATTGACGTGGAGAAATCTGATGAGGTTTTTCTGATGAACAAATCCAAAAAAGGAAGGGAGTTCTCCGATTCGTCCTCATGTGTGAAAGTTATGTTCGGTAACTGTGAGTTTACATAGTCAAAAAAATATGGAATTTTGTTTTTATCTGTAAAAAGTAGGAACGTATCGTTCATATATCTTTTAATAAAAGTAGGTTTGAAGAGGGGGGGGGACAATTTTCGAGCCAGATTTTTTCGTGGTGTATCAAGTATGCATTGGCCAGGATTGAGCTTAATGGTGAGCCCATAGCTAGGGAATTAGTTTGTGTATATAATACATTATCAAAAAAGAAGTATGTATCTTGGGCTGCAAGTTGCAAAAGTGTTTTAAATTCTTTCTTATTAAAACCATTAAATTGTGTATTTACTTCAAAAATGTTTTCTAGTAGGATGTTAATGGCATCGTTAATGGGGATATTGGTGTAAAGTGATTCAATATCAAAACTGGTCATGAAATAGTTGTGAAGATTAATAGTGGATAGCCAGTTCTTGAATTGGTAGGAATTCTTTATTGTAAAATCATTAGTTGAAAATGGGGTTAGTAGATGGACTAAGAATTTTGCCAGTTTATAATTGTGAGTAGTAAAAGCTGTTAAAATGGGTCTGATCGGTACGTTATTCTTATGTATTTTCGGAAGGCCGTACAAAATGCCGGGGGACGAACCATGAGCATATATTTCATTAAAAATAGATTTGCTGATTTTATCTGCTTTTAGGAGTTTTCTAAGGTACGGTTTACTTTGTTAGTATAAGATCTCTCCAACTCTTAGTAGTGGGGAATCTTAATTTAGTTAAATTTCAAGATCTGATTTTGTTACACTAAAATCTTTAATTTAGTTAAATTTCAAGATCTGTACATTATTACAATAAAATCTCTTTAAGAAGATACCTCTATCATTATTTGTAGACCAGACAAAGGTCAAGGAATAGTTTTAATGAACAGATCATATTATATTACGTCGCCAAGTTAAAAAAAAAAAAAACTTACCTTGCTTTCAAATGCAATAGTATTAAAACCCTTTTATACAGAGCCTTTCATCTATCTTCCACTTATAGTTGGTTCCACAAAGAATCCTTCTCAGCCAAACTACACAGTGAAGCTTCACCTACCTTGATGGTAACTTACTCTAGAATCTCATCAATATTGGTGTTCATCCCTTGGGCCAGGTCTACAATCATCCCACCTCACTAAACCATATCATTCTCTCCTATTAAGCACCATTCTTCCTGCCTGTGCTACGTTCAAATTCTGTTTTCTTGCACATTTTCTTTGGTCTCCAAACAGTCAATTCCCCACACACTCAACACTATACAACTGCTTATCAATCGACAACCATCCATCATTTCAAATTGAGAAACCACCTTAATAAACTCCCATTTATTATATTATTTACTTCATTCGTCATACCACACAACTCTAGTAAGCCCTTTAGATTATATATATATATACATATATATATAATATATATATATATACGGTATATAAATCTGTGAAGAGTATAACATTTTCCTCCTCGTCTCCATATTCTCGAGTAATACCGGTATGAATAGTTATAAGAAGAGACGGGTGAAAAGGGGTTTTATTGAAAATTTATGGCTTTCATTTATTATATTATTTATTTCATTCTTCATACCACACAACTCTAAGTAAGCCCTTTATTATATTATATATATATATATATATATATATATATATATATATATATATATATATATATATATATATATATATATATATATATATATATATCAGAGGCGATTCCTACACTCGGGCTGCTCGGGCTTATCTCGAGTTATCATTATAGAAACGATCGATCTTTGCAAATTTCATAATGTTACGATAAAATTTTCTTATTTTTTTTGCGAAAATTGGCCAAATAAATGAAAATATTACATATTAAATAAAAGATTATGCAAAATTGAAAGAAAAAATGTAAAAACAATCGCTATAAAATAACGTGGATGGCCTAGTGGATAGAGCGTCCGGTTACTGTTAACTCAGCGTTGCTGAGTCCAGTGTTCGAATCACGCTGATAGAGAGTAAAATCTCCTTTGACTCATTCATTATTGGGGCTGGCCTTTGAGTAGTCAGCAATTATGGGAGGAGAAGACCGGGGGCTTTATAAGCAAGACTTAAAAAGTTCTTTAACGTGGATGGCCTGAAAATGAATAGGGAGAAGACCGTTGTTAACTCAGCGACGCGGAGTCCAGTGTTCAAATCCCGCTGATGGAGAGTAAAATCTCTTTTGACTCATTCAAAATGTGGCTGTTAGTTCTCAAATCGAATAGAGGACATTGTTTATGTGGATTTAGAGTATAAAATTGTTTATGAATACTATGTTTATAAATAATGTGTTAAAGTACAATAAATAATAAATAAAAATTTTATAACAATCAACATTTAACAAAAAATAAAAATAATAAAGAATTAATAAAACACTTAAGAATAATTAATAAAAACAATAAATTGAAATATAGTTAATCATCAAATTAAATTTCAAATTAAAGGAAACTTTTTGCCAGGTATAATTCAATTATCATATATATATATATATATATATATATATATTATATACCTATATGTACTGCTATATATATATATATATATATATATACTACTCTTATGCCTATATATATATATATAGAGAGAGAAGAGAGAGAGAGAGAGAGAGAGAGAGAGAGAGAGCCCGAGTAGTAGAAAGTTACTGGACTACTGATATATATATATATATATATATATATATATATATATATATATATATATATATATATATATATATATATATATATATATATATATATATATATAGATTTAAACATATATACTCTTTTCCTATATCTAACTCTATATATTCTTCCAACTAACTCTTTATATATATATATATATAAATAATAATAACATATATATATATATATATATATACTCTTATACATCACGATACATTTACATATCCTTGTATAAATATATCTCTTTTATATATATATATATATATATATATATATATATATATATATATATATATATATCCAGCAAACCAACACACCCAAATAACACAAAAAATAATACTCAACCTCAAAAAAAAAAAAAAATTAAAAAATCAATCCCAACCCCCCATTTACTGCACTAGAAATTACCTCACTTATCAAACCTTAAAAAGCTTTCCAGCCTCTGGCCCAGGCAACATTTCAAACCTACACATTAAACACCTTGGTCCAACTGTTGTTTCATCTATTACAAATATTTTCAACAAATCTTGGTCACTCAACTACATCTCCCTACTCTGGAAAAAAGCAATAATCATACTGAAATTAAAACCCAGAAAGATCTCAACATCCTCTCTTCATGTCGACCCATATCCCTCCTCTCCTCCCGGTGCAAACTTATGGAGACGATCATTCTCACCAAAAATCCAACCACACTTCCACTCCCCAACCCACCAACATGACTTCAAAAATCACACTCTACCTCAACAGCTCTAACAAACATCACTTAAAACTATAAACGAACGGCTTAAACAAAACTCCTTCCCACAGAACAATACTACTAGTTATAGACATCAGTAAAGCATTCGTCACAGTACCCAGACACATTCTCATCCAAAAAATCCTAAACTCCTTCTTCCCTTATAATTATAAAAAATGGCTAGCTAATTTCATATCTGGCCGCACTGCACAGGTGTCCAGCAAAAACCAGATCTCAAAAACCGTAAAATTGAGCAACGGAGAACCTCAGGGTTCCATTTTTTCCCCATTCCTGTTCAACCTCTTTATAGCTGACATCCCCACCCCTAAACCTCCCAATTTACATCTTATAACTTATGCAGATAATATAACCATAACCATACTAGAACCCTCTTTACCTACCGCTACTACTCAAGCTCAGGCTTACCTAAACCAACTAGAAATCTGGCTGACTTCGAACAGAATGTTAGCCTCTGCCGAGAAATCATCAATAACCCTAATCACCACTGACAGACAATAATTATCGTTACACCCACAAGAAACTCTAAATAACTCCATCATCCCCCTAAACAAAGCACTTAGAATACTTGGTATAAATTTTGACACACACTTTATCTTTACACCTTACATCCAAAATATCATAAACACAGCAAATAGAAAACTAAATGTACTACGAACTTTATCCTGACACAATTTCAGCAATGAAGCAGAAACAATGACAACTACATACAAACAATTCTCAAGAATCACAATGGACTATGGATCAAAAGTCTGGTACCTTCTAATCTCGTCAACTAACAAACAAATTTCAAAGAATCCAAAATACTGCCCTTAGAACTATCATAGGCTGCCTGACAACTACTCCAATTCAACATCTTCATGAAGAAACAAAAATTCTCCCTATCCCAGAACAATCGGAACATGATAGGGACGCAATGCTATGCCATGGCTCTCAATCTTACCCATCCATGCCACAACTTCCTACAAGATCACAATATACACCGTTTAAAATCCCCTCCTTCCTCAGCTGCCCTCTATTACGGACAACTCTTCAGAACCATCCCCCTCCTCCAAACACCACATCTCTCAAAACATATTCACACTTACTTTACACAGCAATACCTCAGCAACTGCCCACCAAACCACCTTATAAACTCTCGCCACCCAGAAATCTCAGCAACACAGAATATTCTCACACGAGAGATGCAAATCTCACTATCCAGATTGAGATCGAGGCATCACCCAGACCTCCAGGAATACAGGCAGAGCTTGCAACTAAAAAACACAACCTCTCCACTCTGCCGAAGATTCCTAATAGAGGCTGAAACAACCGGTCACCTCCTTTTAAGATGTCCCTTACGCACCCATACCAAACACTCCATCAAACTTCCTCCCTGAGAGACCTGTGGCTTCACCTGGTGGTGATCGTTGGGTTTCTGGAGATGACATGGACCCCCCAAATAATAGGGCCTATTGGCAATGAATATTATTATTTTATACATATATGTTATATATATATATATAATATTATATATATAATATTGTATATATTATATATTATATATATATATATATATATTATTATATAGTCCGTTACTATGGGAGGGTTATATAGTATATGATAGATAATATAATGTATGTAATAATATGTATATATGTTATATATATATATATGTAAAAAGATATATTATATTGGACATTATATATATTTAGTATATATATATATATATATTATATATTTATATATTTATTATATTACTGTTTTTTGTTATATATATATATATATAGTTATATTATATATATATGCTATAGCTAGTATATATATATATAAATATTATGAGGTGATATATATATATATATATAGGATATATATATATATATATATTTTATCTACATAGTATACTGTAAGTTGCTGTATCATGTGATTTGAATGGGTGGAGTGATTGATTGATTTGTAATTTGTATTATGAGTATATTATGTGTGGTTAGTATATTAGTCATTTAGTGGTAGGGTGGGATTTCAATGATTATCTATGGAGTGTCGGTTAGGGTATTGGGCAGGCTGTATCATTATCTTGCTTATGCCGAGTATAGATCTTATGTTTATATTACTTAGGGTGGGATTATTATTTGGTATAGGTTATTTTATATTATATTATATATATGTATTATATACAGGTAGTGTAAGTATATAATAGTTATGGCTCATGTGTATTGGATGTTTAATTGACGCTTTTATATATAATGATGGTGTTAATTTTGCTATTTATAGTGGAAGATAGGGTGTTGAATAATTTTTGATTTAGTGATTGGGATTGATAGTATTGTAGTAAGTTACGGTTTAATCTCAATTTATATAGTTATCTTTATCCTCACGATCTTAAATTTACTACGTGCTTCCTGAGGCTGACAGTATAGGTAATGTGCTCGCTGCCAGTATGAGGGGTCTTATTCATGTTATTGTGTGAGGCATATCACACTATTGCCTCATGTCTTGGAGCGTTGCTTTGTATATGGGTGTTAGCAATTTAGCTTATTTGTGTGTGAAATGGTGTCGGTTCGACACCGCGACTCACTCACAAGGTGTGGAAGACGTAATTGTGTGTGATCGCTATGTTCATGGGTCGCGTGTGTGTTTTTATTGAAGTACTTTATGATAAACTCGTCATCTTTTATTATGTGGGTACTCTAATTTTGAGTTAGTTATCAGTGAATACTATGAGAGATGAGAGCTAAGTATTAAGGTCTGATGTGAATATGTATGCATCTAGTGCTACTATTTAATTATATATAGTGATAGCTTTTTTAGAGGTTCATTATATTATATATGTAGTGTGATTTGTAAGTTTAGTAAACTGTAAGTTGAGATGGATATACGTGAGGTTTAGTATGTACTGTATAGTTTCTGTCAAGGAGCTTGGGTTGTATGCTATTATGATTTAATATGTGGGTGGTATGTTTTCGGCCTGATGGGTGAGTATATATATATAGTAGTGTGACACGATAGCAAAATTTAATCACCATATTGTAAACTGAGTATTTATACTTTGGAGTGTCAGCGTGTAGCTTGAATCAGCTACTTACCTCGGTGTTTCACTACCTCTCCGTGGCTACCTCACTAATTGT
>JABUQX010026266.1:7500-15000 GCA_015478945.1 Trachelipus rathkii
CATATTTAATCCAGCTTCTTCTCAATTTTTCTGCGAAACAGCAGCACCATTTGCTTCAACCTCTCACCATCTCCAACGTACCAATACGCGCCAAATCATCTGCATATACCATGATGTCTCGTCAATCTCTTCTAAACTCTCTTGTACACCTTATTATGTACTGTGTCCAAATACGCCGATAACCAGTATCGTGACAGCACACACTACTGCCTGCTTACTCCAGTTGTTTTAACGTCAAACCATTGCCTGCATTTATATCGTGGTTTCTTACCTTACTTATGCTATTCAGGTATGTACTTCTTACTGCCTTTATCAGTTTGCCTCCAACTTCATAATCCCTCTCCGGAACTCTCCACAGCTTCTCTCTGGGTACAGAATCAAATGCTCTTTTCAAGTCTGTGATGGTGATATATGCCTTCTTATTGTATTCCCATGTCTTTTCCTGTATCATTCTTAATGCAAAATATTATTACTTTTACCACTTCTGTACACTGTAAATCTCTTACTGTAAAATTTAAGGTAATTGGCCGGCATCTATCACTGCCAACCAATTACCGTAAAAAATACGGTCACCGCTATCTAATAAAATACGGTAGCCGTTTTCAGTACGATAAGGTACCGTAAAAAATACGACCACCGTTATCTCATAAAATACGGTCGCCGTTTTCAATACAGTAACGTACCATAAGAAATACGACCACCATTATCTATAAAAAACGGTCACCGTTTTCAAAGCAGCAATAAACCTTAAAAAATACGGTCGCATTTTATAGTAAAAATACGGTCGCAAGGGTTTTTTTTTGTCACTCTGGGGTCACCAACACTATGAACAAAGAATGATCTCTATAATGATTAATTGGCCCTATTTAAGAGATCACTTTGATATAGCAAATAATGAAATAGCTTTGGAATAGCGAAACGCTTCTTTAGTTATTTCTTTATTAATTACTTCTAATGATTATTTTACAAGGACACAATTTAAGTGTTTTAACTATTGTTCAAAAAGAAATATTTATTCCTACAATATCAATTATTATTTAAATGGGTCTTTGATAACCTTACAAGTTATTATCCCGAGAGAGCGCAAGCTGCTGGCTCTCCGGGTTCTATTTTCTAACTGGCTCTATCCCCATGGCACGCCGTTGGTTACAGCGGCACCTCGGTGACCTTGACACTATACAAAAATAAAGAAAAAAACAATTCTTTCGGCTTTTACAACAGGATTTCTACAAGGTTGCCCTGACATATAACCTTTATAAATTTTATACTCTATATAGATTATATATATATATATATATATATATATATATATATATATATATATATATATATATATATATATATATATATATATATATATATATAATATATATATATAAATATATATATTATATATATAGATAAGAACTGTAAAAAATACGGTCACCGTTATCTAATAAAATAAGGTCGCCGCTTTCATTACGATAAGGTACCGTAAAAAATACGACCACCGTTATCTCATAAAATACGGTCGCCGTTTTCAATACAGTAACGTACCGTAAGAAATACGACCACCGTTATCTAATATAAAACGGTCACCGTTTTCAATATTGCAATTAACCGTAAAAAATACGGTCGCATTTTATAGTAAAAATACGGTCGCAAGGGTTTTTTTTTGTCACTCTGGGGTCACCACAATGTAGCACGAGTAGATGAGTTTTATAATTATTAATTGGCCCTATTAAAGAGATCACTTTGATATAGCAAATAATAAAATAGTTTTGGAATAGCGAAAACGCCTTCTTTGTTATTTCTTTATTAATTACTTCTAATGATTATTTTACAAGGACACAATTTAAGTGTTTTAACTATTGTTCAAAAAGAAATATTTATTCCTACAATATCAATTATTATTTAAATGGGTCTTTGATAACCTTACAAGTTATTATCCCGAGAGAGCAAAGCTGTTAGCTCGCCCGGGTCTATTTTCTAACTGGCTCTATCCCCATGGCATGCCGTTGGTTACAGCGGCACCTCGGTGACCTTGACACTATACAAAAATAAAGAAAGAAACAATTCTTTCGGCTTTTACAACAGGATTTCTACAAGGTTGCCCTGACATATAACCTTATAAATTTTTATACTGCTGTAACGATTTCGGTATATGTATATATATATATATAATCATATTAAATATATAATATATATATTATATAGTATAAATATATTATATATATATATATATATATATATATATAAATATATATATATAATATATAAGTATATATATAATATATATATCATTATAATGTATATATATATATATTAAATATTATAAATATATACTATATATATATATATATATATATATATATAGTATATATATATAATAATATATATTATTATATATAATATATAATATATATATATATATATATAAATAATATATATATATATATTCTATATATATATATTATATTACATAATAATATATAATATATATAATATATATATTATTATATATATATATATATTTATATGCGGTAGAAATCGGGAGGTTTTGACCCAAAAAAATCGTCCATCCACGTCCTTATTTCGCATCATTGTTGAAGGACGCGCCTCGCAAATCGTTAGAAAAGCGATCGGAAAAGGTAGGAAATCCGACGGTGCTGAAATCAGGAGAATATGGGGATGTGGCAGCATCCTCCCACCCAACGTATGTATGTCATCCTTGGTCCATATTCGCGACGTGGGGGTTAGGCGTTGTCATGGTGTAACAGCACTCCACCTTGCCTATTGGGTCGTTTTTGTTGCGTGCAGGTGGCGCTCTTTGTACCTAAGAGGCATTCATTCTCTCACCAATTCCGTCGTGCTTGGCAGGGATCTCGTAAATCAGCTGATTCAAGGCGGTCTTCATCAAACACAGGCAGGATGTCCGGTGCGAAGCCCACCTTGAGAATCAAAATTCCATTCTTGAAGCGTGAAAACCAATTTTCAATGTGGTACTTGGGGTATTGCGCCATCCCATACCACGGCATTATCTCACGTAGCGCCTTAAGGTCGCGCCTTCCACTCGTTTGAACGTAACGAGTAATGGTGTCAAAAAATGCTTGCGAATTTGTTGACTTGACCCTCCATCATAATGATCTAGAAAAATAAAAGAGAAATTTACAACTAAATTTCACAATAAACAACATTTCATGCTTACAGTATCAGCACACATTTCGAATATACTACAGACATGAGTTCGAAACAGACACGATTATCATGCCTCCATTACCTCTGTAAAACAAACGCTCACGACCATACGAGCCAACTATGATGATATAGTATATATATATATATATTATATAGATATATATATTATATATAATACTATATATATAATAGATACAGTATATATATATATATTTATATATATATATACTATGTATATATATAGTATACCTATATATATATATATAATATATATATATATATATATATATATAATATATATATATTTATATATAATATATATATATATATATATTATATAATATTATATATATATCGTATATATAATATATATAATATATATATATATATATATATATATATATATATCTATATATATATAATATATATATATATATTAATATATATAGATATATATATGATATATACATATAATATATACAGAACCCCACACACATACACACCCTACATATTATTATATATATATATATATATATATATATATAATACTATCATATATAATATAGATATATATATATAATATATATATATATATATATATATATATATATATATTATACTATTATATATATACTATAGTAATAGAAAGAACTTTACTTGTGACGTAACTATAATTTAATGTAAAATATACAATTTGCACAATAAATAGTCTTTTATCTATCAAGCATTAAATCATTTTACATCAAATTAAAACTTATATACAAAATTTACGTTTCGCCTAATACATTATAAAGGCCTCTTCCGAAATTTTAAGTTGACAAGAACTGAAATACATTACAGAAAAAAAGGGACTATAACTAATGCTGATTCTGAATTGGTTGGTTCTTACGAATCTTTTTCTTGATATCCTTTAAGAGGTTCGAAGCAAGCAAAAAGGAGTTTTGAATCTTATCCAACTTTATCTCTCCTGAAATCTTGTTAAAATTGTCCGTATTATAAATGAACACTGATTCTATTATTTTCCTTTTTTTAACCTGATTGCAATATTTTAAAGAAGAGGCATCCTGTAGATTAGTTTTATGGTTTTTAACTGCACGGTGAAAAGTTAGATCTGAATTGGTAGAATCATTGATTAAATCCTGACGATGTTGATATAACCTTCTGGGAAAATCATTGGTTTCTCCAATATAAACTTTAGAACAATTGCAACAAGAATGTTGTAAATACACTGAGGATTATTATTAACTGATTTGAGCGGTTTAAATTTTTTTTTAAGGGGAATGGCATTGTCTTTAGTGAAGCAAATATTTTTAGGTATATATTGCTTAAATTTATAATTAAAATTATGAAGATGATGAAGAAGATATAGGTTTCCTATAGACAGAGTATGACAAACAAGTTGAGTTTTTCCAAGAAATAAGTGTATCGAGAAAATGTAAGGAGAAATTTTGGGGTAACTCATGTGTGAAAGAAATAGAAGGATGAATGTTGTTAATTAGGTGCAAAATGTCATTGATATTAGTGTTTTTAGGAACAGAACAAAAGATATAGTCTACATAACGAAGCCATGTAGAATTAAGAAGAAGAGTATGATGAGTTATATAGTAAAACTCAATTAACTCCATAAAGATATTACTTAAGATGTGGGGGATAAAAGAGATCCCATAGCAAGGCCATAAGTTTGTTTGAAAAAAAGATTATCAAAAGTGAAAAAACTATGTTCGAGAGAAAGAAGAATCAGTTTTTTAATAAGGTCAAAAGGATAGTTTAGAGAGAAGTTTGTTTCTAGAATATATTTTTCCAAAAGATCGAGTGTGAATTGAACAGGAACAGATGTGAACAAGGAAGTAACGTCGAAACTTAAAAACTGATGTGTAGAAGGATTTAAAGATTGAGTACGTTTAATAAATTCTATCGTATTTGGAAGATGAGAGTTGGAAATTTTGCCTATCAAAGGTTTTAGTTGAGAAGAGAGCCATGACGACAATTTATAAGTTACACAATTGATATTTGAAATGATCGGGCGTAAAGGGTGATTGAGTTTATGGGTTTTTGGAAGGCCGTAAAATTGAGCTAAATTAGTCATGTAAGATTTATTATTGGTGTGAATGGTAGGAAATTGTTTGCAAATAAGTTTTAGATTCTTATTAAATTCTATTTGGGAGTTTTTTAAGGGGTTACTATTAAGTTTGGAGTACGTATTGTTGTCTGTAAGAATATTGTTACATTTAGTAATATATTCTTTATGATTTAACATAACAATTTGGTTACCTTTATCACTCTTAGTTATCACTATTTCTTTATTCTTTTTAAGTTCTGTTAAAGCATTATAAAAACTTCTTTCTGCTTGCTTCGAACCTCTTAAAGGATATCAAGAAAAAAGATTCATAAGGACCAACCAACTCAGAATCAGCATTAGTTTTAGTCCCTTTTTTCTGTAATGTATTTCAGTTCTTGTCAACTTAAATTCTGAACAAAGGGCCTATATGTATGTAGGGCGAAGAGCTAACTTGTATATAAGCTTTCTATTGGTAAACTTTTAATGTGTTGATAATGAAAGATTTTTATTGTGCCAAGGGCATATTATATATATATATATATATATCATATATATACTTTATTTTTTTTATATATATAATATATAATATATATAATATATATATATATTATATATATATAATAATATATATATTAATAAATATTATATATTTAAACATGATATATTATATATACGATATGTAATATATATATATATATATATATATAATATATATTATATATATATTATATATATAATATATATATATATATAGTATATATATTGCTCGTATATAGTATATACTTTAGACTTTTTTTTTTTACTTTCTCACCCTTGACCACCCTGCTCTTCAGAGCGGGCTCACGCTAAAATTCCAAATATCCGCCGCCTAACCGGCTCGTCCAGAGATCATCCAGGGCTGAAAATATTTCCACATTGCTCTGGGAAGAGAGTTAGATTGAAAAGTGAGCAGTAAGTGTGATGTGTTTTCCAGGACCTGGTTACAGTTTTGACAAATATTTGTAGTGGTTTGGTTGAGGTTGAATCTGGGTTTGTAATATTGTAAGTTTGAGTGGTGGCCGCATCTTAATTTGACCAAGGATGACTGACTAGTTCTTGGAATTTCTGGTGGATGTTTGTTTAATATGTTGTTTGGTGGTCTGTGCCTAGGTAGTTTCCTGTTATGTGTTGTGCGGATTTGTTTGGTGTAGGGATATGTGGCTTGGCTGGATGATGGCAATGTTTGTTCAGGATTTGTTGGTAAGTAGATACTTGGTGAAGAAGGGTTGTTTATGTTTAATGTGGATGGGACTGGTGAGGCCATTATGGCCTGGATGTTGGGGTGTTTGAGTTTTGTCTAAGAATTGTGTGCCAATCATATCCAAGTGTATGCCTATGGGTGGTATTTTAGTTTCTTCGTGTAGGTGTTGTTGATGCACATCCTGTTACGATTCTAGTTCTTTGTTTTATGTTGCTTGAAATTTTTTATCGTAATTTTTTATTCATTGGAGCAGGGCGATATTTTAACGTCGACGTAATGTGTTTTTGCATATGGATGGTTGGATGTCCTGTTTGTTGTAATGTTAAGTAATGTGCCAGGCAATGGTTCTTCCATATGTTTGAATTTGCCTGTCTTGCTGATGAAGTTATGTTTGTCTATGTGTTTTTGTAAGGTGGTAATGAGTGCAAAGTGCACTCCGAGGGAATTTGGGCGTTTTCTGAACGGTAATGGCATTGATTAGATATATATATATATATTATATTTATATAATATATATATTATTACTATATATATATATATATATATATCTATAGTATATATATGTATATATATATATATATATATATATTATTATATATATAATATATATATCTAGTATATATAATATATATATATATATATATATATTATATATATCATATAATATGCAAATATTTATTTTTAAATATTAATGTATATATATTATATATAATATATATAATATACTATTATATTAATATATATATATATATATATATAGTATATATATATTATTAATATATATATATATATATATAAGTATATAATTATATATATATATTTATATTATATATATATATATATATATATATATATATATATATAATATATATATATAAATATATAATAATAATAATATATAATATATTATATATATATATTAATAATATATATATATATTAGTATATGATATATATATATATATATTATATATCTATATCTATATATATGTGTATATATATAGTATATACATATATTATATATA
>JABUQX010026266.1:22500-25000 GCA_015478945.1 Trachelipus rathkii
TCAAGCTCTATTTGGGAGTAACATCTGTTTCATCCGCTATAGGCATAGAATTCTTATAAGAGTGCTGAGATAGGAAATTTGGAGAAGAGTTATAGAAGGATTCAGAAGAGCTGGAAAATAATCTTAACAAACTATCAAAAGTTTTCATTGGTGGGTTGTGAAGCTTAAATTTGGGGTACATCCTATTGAAGTCATTGATTTTATCTCTGTAATAGACTTATGGCGAGGTTTTTTTTCTGTTGCATTGTTTACATCTAGGGTTAGTGTGTCTTGCTTTAGAAATTCGGATGCTTTGTATTTTTACGGATAATTTTTAGTTTGGGGATTATTCTTCTCTGTGTGTTTAGGAACATCTTTTTCAGGAATTTGAGTAATAGTTGGAGGCGGATTAGGGGACAGGGACATAGTCATCTTGCGTGAATTTGGCAAACCTATCGGGTAGGTATGGGATTGAGTGTTTGGGTAGGAAATGTTTCCCAAGCTTTGTGTTGGATAAACTATTTTAGTTTTATTGTTGGTTAGTTAAAAACTAGTACTCGGGGAAGGGTTATTGATGGCATTTTGGAAGAGAGATTGGATCAAGGGCTGCTTTTGTGCTATTTGAGAAGTCGGTACTGTAGGGAATACAGGCAGGCAGGTTGCAGTAACTGCTGAGTCCGCTGGGATGAAGGTAGTTCTACTGGGATGGAGTTGTGTCGGTGGATTAGCACGTAGATTCAGGGGGCTGCTGCAATTGTAGCATAAGATTGCCTTTGTTTTCTAGGATATTTGTCATTGGGCTGGTTTATGGCATCTCTTCTGTTCAATTTTTGTATGGTACATTACTCCAAAAAATCCTGTTCAAACAGGTAATACGTGCATTTTAAGAAAGAAACACTATGGGGTCCTACACATTTTTTGCAGTGTGGTGTATTTTCACAGGGAATATGAAATTCTTATTCGCAGACTAGGCATACGTCATGTGGTCCCCTACAGTATATTCGGGAATGACCAGACCGTTGACATTTAAAGCAATATCTGGGTCGGGGGATAACATGCGAACACTGTAACTTGTAAACCCTATTTTCACCTTTGAAGGTAAATAAGGGGTACTTAAGGTCAGCAGTGAACAAGGATTTGGGGTGCCAGAGGAGTCCCGACGAGGAGAAAATCTATAAATGTTTGCAACGGAAAAATTCTTCTGCTGGAAATTACTTAAAATGACAGCAATATCTTCGTATTTCTGTTCTAAAGAATAAATAGTGCCTTTGGATGTGTTTTATGTTTCATCAGGAGTGGAAATAAGTTAAATGTTTCCGAGAGACGTTAAGGATGACAAAATAGAACTTTGATTCCGGGTAGTAGCTTAAAAAAAAAAGGAGCCATTTCTATTTAATGTGACTGGGGATCTCAACTCCTAAAGCTTTTTCAAAGTCTATTCGCTATAATAATATTCTTGCTCAGTGAGAGATTTGGAGGTAGCGGATTGCAATAAGTAATATATCGGGAATAATGCATCAGCTGGCATTCCCGGAGGTGAAGCAGCATATGGAGTAAACAAATGAAAACGACTATGATGGGAGGCACTTTTGCGGGATTGTCCTAACCGTTTGGGCACCTGGGGTGATAGGGGCTCACGAATCGCTGAGGTTATAACAATAAAACAAATGAAACATAAAAGTAAATAACAGGATAGGCTGAAAAGGCGTATATTTTATAAGGAAGGGTAATCCTTCTCCTCACAAAAGGTTACAGGCCAGATACCCACACAACCTCCCAGACCCCACCCCGTAGGGTAGTCTGTAAATGTGGCCTCATGAAGATCATCCCAAAACTCTACGCCGGTTTACCCTCTTGTGTACCACACGTTACCTTATATCTTTAAGTAGAGCCCGAGATTATACACCAAAGGGCAAAAAAAAGCCTCCTCAATGGTTAGCTAAGGATTGGGTTCCCTACAATTTTCGTCCCTATCGAGGGTGAGCTAAAGGAACGGTTTTTCTCCTGTTCAATCATCCACGGTTAAGAAGTGTGAGGAGAACTGAAGACCCAGGCGGGAAGAGGCACCGGATAGCCCAAGGGGCTATGGCGGAAAAAAGGGAGGAAAAACCTACGCACAAGTACTTAAAGGGACTTATGGGTGGAATTGCTAAAAAAAATAGAAACTGTGGTAAAGAAGGTGGGTTGAAAATACTGAAAATTAATATGAAAAAAGAGGGGAAAAATGAAGATTGAAAGATAACGTATGTGATAAAAGCTAATGCACGAATGCACAACAAATGCACATACTACTTGGCTTGGGCCGAGGGAGGACAGACAAGTCCCCCTTCGTATTGGGTTCTATTACTATCCGTGTTCTAGGTTGTAATTAAGAACATAACACCATAACAAGGATCAATACTCCTTGCGGGAATATATATAAATATATATATATATAAATATATATATATATATATATATATATATGATATATATATAATATATTATATATATATATATATATATATATATATATATATAT
>JABUQX010026266.1:35000-72664 GCA_015478945.1 Trachelipus rathkii
GTTTTTAAACGAACATTTTCATTAACTTCATTAGTGGTAGTGTGGCTAATGACCTAAATTTAGCAGAGCAATTTAATATATTCAGACATTGTGTCCTTTGTGAAAATATTATCCAAAAATATAATAACTTTTTGAAAGTGTTTTTTTTAACCTTCAGACTTATAAAGTATTTAAATAGGTTTTAGATTGAAATTTTTAGATTCAATTATAGTTTGAAATTTGGAACATATCAGTAATTTATTAATATTTGTATCGCTAAAAAGAAACAACCTATTTGTCGAGCAAGTGTTTTAACAGCAGATAATTTATTCCAACGGATCAATATTGACCTTTGTTGATAGACAAATGCTATTCTAAGTGCTGGCCTTGATAGACATCCTCAAGATTATTTGCTTTTCTTATGTCTAGCTAAAAAAGAAGGACATGAATCAGTTCCGCCTGAGCTAATAGCTCCTGAAGACCCAGCTGCACTAGCCGCTTTTGAACATCGCAAAATATAATATAAATCCCTAATTATTTTTTTTTAACGATTCCTTCCCTCATTTTATATATTTTTTTTTAATTTTTTCATTTTTAAAAAGCTCACACCTCAGGGGCCTAGCCCTTTCTAGAGTGGAACTTGCTTTAGGTAATTTCCTTACCTAGAATCCGGACTAGGGATCAAACCGGGCCCTGTGCCATGCGACTCTGTCATTAAAACTTTAAATAGTGATACCATTTTTGTTAAAGAAATTTTTCTAGTTTTAGTACACTGATTACCTCAAAGGCAGGAATGGAACTACATTATTACCTTTTCATTAAAATATATAAAAAAAAACAAAATAACCAACAGAAAAGTATTAGAAAATAAAAGATAAATATTATCTTCAACCCTCCGAATATCGCAATACAGAATTATTCACAACAGGTCTAATGCAAATACAGAAATATATACAGCAAGCCTAATACAAATTTTCTCAAGTGCACTTATAATATTGTCTGCAAAGTTGTAGACAGGATGCCCGATAGTCAAATAACTATCGATGTATCGATAATCAATATATTTTTTTTTTAAAATATCGAAAGTAATTCGATAATTAATCGAATATAATAACGATGCCCAGAAAATCTAATATTTAAATATATATTAAGACATTAGAACATTAGAAATAGAGTAAAGGCCACATGGGTTATCGAAACTGTCCCAAGTCAAGCCAATAGAACAATCACAAAACAACATGTATTCATCCCCAGCAAATGCGCAGAAAGCACCTAGGGCTTGTCAATAACATACATAGTATATTTAAAGTCGAAAACATGCTCATGAAAATCCACAAAACACCCTAGAGCTTTTCAATAACTTACATAGTATGCACAAAGTCTATAACTAAATGAAAAAAAAAACTATAGCTAAAGTACATGCTACAACTACCTAGAAGTTTAATTCTTTAAGTAACATGCAGTTACCAAACAGGTAAATTTAACAACCCTATATGACTGAATGCTTTCTTATAACAAGATGGCATGTTTTTTTTTCTTTTAATTTTTATTATGCCCTGGTTTCTCATCCCTTGATTTATTGGTCTCAGTGTTATAAATAGATGCAAATATTTTATAGACTTGTATGATGTCCCCTCTGAGAATCGCCTTTTCTACAGAAAACTTCCTAACTCCTTCTGCTTATTCATAGCTCTTACCTCAAAACCCAGAAATCATCATTGTTACTCTCTCTAGTATATCTAAGTCTTTCTTTAAATAAGGGGCTCAAACTTGTGCGCAATACTCTAATATTGGCATAACATAGCTATTATACAGTTTACTTATAATTCTTTGCTCTTGTAAATAACATTCAATTTATTAACCGCAACATATTAATTAGCTTTATTCTTGCTTCCAAGCACTATTGCTACTTCCAAATTACTGCTTATAATTCAATACTAAAATCTTTTTCTTGGTCCGCAGACTCAAGCCAATCCCTATTCATATCGTAGTTAAAAACTTTTATTTGAGCAACCTAGGTGAAGAACCTTACACTTTTTTACTATTACAATTAATTTGGCCTCGTATCTGCAACCCAGAGTTTATCAAGATTCATTTTGAATCTTTATACTCCTTCACTATTCGTAACTGAGGTAGCCACTTTGGTATTCATCTGCAAACTTAGAAACCTTGCATTTTAAGTCCCTGTCTAAATCATTTATGTATATGAGGAACAATAGTGGTCAGCACTGAACCTGTGGGACACCACTCTTCCCATATTCTATGATGACTTAATGTGCCATTAAGTGTACACACTGTTTTTAATATAAATATGTACAGTATATATATATATATATATATATATAATATATATATATATTTATATATATATATATATATATATATATATATATATATATATATATATATATATATATATATATATAATATATATATATATATATAATATATATATATATATATATATATATATATATATATATATATATATATATATATATATTATATATACATATATATATATTAATGATATATAGTATATATATATAATATATATATATATATATATATATATAATATATATAGTATATATATATATATATTATATATTATATTGTATATAAATATATATGATATATATATGTGTAATATATATATATATATATATATATATATATATATATATCGTGGTATCTATTATAAAACTATATATATATTATTTAAATATATATATATATTGATAAAAATATTATAACTATTATTATAATTATTAATATATATATATATATATAATCCATACTATTATATATTATATTCATTATTTAACATATATATACTACATTTAATATTAAATATTAGTTATATATTTAAATAGTATATATAGATATTATATATATACTATTTTATATTAGTATATATATATATATATATATACAATAGGTATACTATACTAGTATATAAGATATAAATTGTCATATAATATATTTTATATACTATTTTATATTATATATATATCTAATATAATATATATATATATATATTATATTATTATATTATATTAATATAATATATATATTACTATATATACTATTAATACTATATACTATTATATTATATAGGATTATATATATATAATATATAACATATTATATATACTATATATATATTTATAATATATAATTTATATATATATATATATATTAAATGTATGCGGAAGAACAAGAAATTCAGATAGAAAGAATGTAATTATATTTAAATTACGATATATTTATTTATAATATTATATATAAATCATATATATATAATTATATTATATATATATATATATTATATATATATAGTCGTATATACATCTTTTATAACATATACTTATATATAATATATATAACTTATATAAAGGTGTATATATATATAGTATTTACCTATAGCTCTCAGATTTATGTAAGCTCATGAATTTATTTAAATAACATAAATTTAAATATATTACTAAATTACTTTACTTAAGATTGATTGCCTATGTCGATTACTATCAATAACCTGTAACAATAGCAATACCATTTACCTTACAAGTTTCATTCAATTAGGTAATGACATTCACTCAGCAGTGGTAAAATGGACAATGCTGTTACCAAACTTATATGTTTAATTTGGAACCAAATTTATTAATATATTTGCCAATATTGCTAAAATAAAATAAAAAACAAAAATAACATTTATTAACCTCGATATTTTATTTTTATCGTCAAAAATATAAATTTTAAAAGCCCAATAAAATCCAAAACGAAAAACTAAATTGGGACTGTTTTACCTTGGGAACTGACTGCCTTCGGTTGTCAATTTATGTATATTTAATTTTTTAGTTTGAATAATGTAGTGACACGGGTTGAACTAAAGCAGAAATAATTTATCTATTTTTGAGAAAGATGGAAGGATAATGATAATGGGTGTTGTTACCCAATGGTATTATTGAAAAGCTGTTTTTCTTGTTTGATTGTTGCCTTCCTTTGACAAATTTTCTAACCCTTCAACGATTTTTATCATATTTGTATGGAAAACAGCAATGCTATAACATTTTTGAATCCAACGGGGTTCACAAAGCTTAGGCAAGTTGGGAATGTATCTTCTTCCTAGGGTGGAGTTCTGAAAAAGTTTTTGTTTTATGTGACAATATATTTTCGAATTTCAGAATAATGTTTAGGTCATTACTGACCAAATTAAGTCGATGGCTTACATAGTGAATATATAACTCTTTTTTATATTTTTCCGCAGTTTCTTTTGAACTCAATATTCTTTACCTGCCATTACTGCGCAGATTAAATGAACAGCAGGAACATCGTACAAATTTTTGTTATATTAATCTTTATAGTTCATTTAATTGCCATATTTAGCTTGCTAATAAGTTATATTTATCTTTATTGCTTTGTTTTGTAGCCACTCATTGTAACTGTCAGCGGGACTCCCCACATGTTGGGGGGTTAAGGTTCTACACGTAAAGTTTTTCATATAATAATAATAATAATAATAATAATAATAATAATAATAATAATAATAATAATTATGGAAGAGTAAAACTCAAGGACTATTGATGTAAACTAATGAGAATAGAAGCATGATTTATTTTAGATAGATGTTATTTTCAGTGACAAGGCAAAAGCACCTCCTAGTGGTTTAAACGATAATAATGATAGCCAATTTCTTATGTTTATTAATTCTCAAAGGATCCATAAATCAATAAATAATTAATAAAAAATAAGAAATAATAAATAATTCATTTTAAAGGTATATGGTCGAATCCAAATTAGGATTTATTAATATTGATAAATTTTATACATTAGATGTTTCTATTATTAATATTATTATTATTATATTATATTATTATTATTATTATTATTATTATTATTATTATTATTATTATTATTATTATTATTATTATTATTATTATTATTATTATTATTATTATTATTATTATTATTATTATTATTATTGTTATTTGTATTAGAGGATTATTATCATCACTTATCTACTCCTGAACTATAATTTGATTTTATTTTATTAATCTTCATGAATTAAAATTATATTTATTAATAATCTTTATTTTTTATTAAATCAGAATTAGTCATTTCAATTTTTCATTAAGTGTAATTATTATTTTGATTATTATTCATTTGATTAATGTTAAATTTATTATTATTATATTCCATCAAAATAGGCGATTACACCTTCCTTCAAGCTAATGAAAAATAAATTTTTTTGTCCTTTATGTCAAATATTTGATGTTACTTAAACACAACTAGTGAGATTAATAATTATTGTTGTATAGTTGTATAACTTTACTTTGTTTCACTGTATTATAACATTTTTCATTTAATCCGTATCCTCTATGGATTTATTTCATATATAAGATAATATATAGTCAAATTTATTGAGTTTAGTGTGATTATTATTATTATTATTATTATTATTCTTAAATTATAAATTCTAAGAAACATATTCTTTGTTGGTAACTAATTTTCGCATGATTTAAAATATTTTTAATTATTTCATTATTATTATCTGATTTATCTCTAACACTATCTACTTTTACCATTACTACTCATTATTATTATTATTATTTATTATTATTAATTATATTATTTAGTTATTCATTATTATTATTATTATTATAATTATTATTATTATTATTTTATTTTATTACTAATTATTATTATTATTATTATTATTATTAATTATTATTATTATTATTTATTGTTATTAATTTGTTTATTTGTTATTATTATTATTATTAGTATCTATTCTTAATTTATTTATATAGTTTTATTTATATATATTGCTGTATTATTCATATATAATATTTTATATATTCTGTATATTTGATCATTATTTATTATTTTCTCACCGTCATTTTCTAGTCCTATATTATTCATATTAATTTATTATACTAATTATTATTGTCCTTATTATTTTTATATTATTTATTGGAGCAATCGTTCAATTCTAATTCTAATCTCTATAATTATCATAACATAAAAATATGATTTAGATATTACACTCTAATTTTATTCCTCATTTATATTTTATTTAATAATATATATATATTCTTATATATTATTACTATTTTATTGTGAGGTGATTAGTTCTAGTTATTGTTTTACTTCTACTATTATTAATGATTTTTATTATTATTTTTATATATTTATATTTATATTTATAAAATATATCTCAAGCAATTGTTAACTCATTAACAAGATTAATAAATTCAAATTCTATTAATTTTTACTCTTTATATATATCATTATCTCAAACTTTTATAGTGATCTATAATTTTAAGGAAAGCTAATCTATTCTAATCAGTGTAATTCCTGATCATATTTTTCAACAACACTTATTAAGTCATTACTTATCAAATTAGTTATATATTAATATCTAAAAAAAAAAGATTTATCTAATTTAATATTATTATTATTAATTATTATTAATTTAAGCTTCATTATTCGATGTTTATGAAATATTATTGTTGTGAGCTTTATTGTTAGCTTTATTTATCAATTTTATCTCTATTTACATATGAGATCTTCCATTCTCTAAGTTATCCCTTCAAAAACGATAGAAATAATTCCTAGAATATATATTCTATTAGAAACATGACTGTAAAAATTTCGTGTCTTGTCAGAACTTAATAATAGTACTATTTATTTATTATTAGTATGTATCAATGATGGTTTATTTTGTATGTTGTGAGTTTGATATTTGAGCCTCTATTGTTCACTCATTCATATACATAGGATAGCTTTAAATACTCAAAATGTTTTGAGCTCGAGAATTGAGTTTTTGATTGGAAATTTCGGTCGAATTCTTATATTACTTTTTCTACACAGTAAAAGACTTACTATATTATGAGCTACACAAATTTATTCTACTGAGATTAATTATTTGTTTATGTACAATTATTATTCATACAATGAAATTAGATATTTATTTTTATTGTCACTTTTACTTTTATTTTTTACGGTATACCTCTCATTCCAAATTATAATCTCATTACTATACATATTGTTGAGTCTAATCATATTATTCACATTTATATTACGAGCCAAAAACCTTTCTATATATTTCCCGCTCTTTAGTTCTTCGCCCTTTAGATATAGCTATAAGCAATTAATTATATATTGATTATTGATGACTATTGCTAGGAGTTTCTTTTTACTTAGATGAGCCTCATATAAGTTTGACCGTATATCTTTCATTATATCAAGAGAGCAAGTCTTACTCTCCTCTTACACTTTAGATTACACTAAATCAACACACTATAACACATTATACTATACAATTCAATCACACACCACACATTATATATATATAATATATATATTATTATATATAAATATAATTTAAATATATATACATATATATATATATCTGTTTTATCTATTATATAGTAACACTGATATACACTATTATATCATTATATTATATATCATAATATATAGTTTTATATATTATATATATATATATTAATATATATATATATAATATTATAATATATAATATATAATACGGGTTGCATCCCACAAGCATGCATCATGCCTGATAAATGTTTCGTCTCCACCTACTGACATCAACCTTTCTTTCATGCCTGAATCGTGAGCTCAATTCATTACTTCCAATATATTTCTTTTTTAATCAATTATTATATTACTTTTGTTAAAGAAGAAATTATTGAAATCTAGACTTAGGATTGGTGTTATGGACTTTAATTTTTTACATTGCTGTAAATTCTGTAATTTATAGGGAAAGATATAGTTTGCTTCTTTAAGATTGCTTAAAAGTCTTGGAGTTGGACATTTTACTTATTAAGGTATTTGGTTTATTTATTATTTAAAAAAATATGACATTAATCTCAAGGATTCGATCATTATTTCTATCGTATTATGATATAGTATAGTATTGGTTTTATCACTTTTGAGTGATTCTGACAGCTTTACCTAAATGTCTCTTTATTATCACTTATTCTAATTAATGAAATAATGCTCCAATATAATAAATAAAAATAATCTTTGTATAGATAAGGACTGAGGTTTGTAATATTAATTTAAAAGCTGAAAATTTATGTTATAAAATTTAGGGGTTATGAAATTTAATTAGATTGAATGGTTGCTATCCAATCAAGTATACATTTTTAAATTAATAAGGATCCTATAAAATTATAGATACTACTTTAATAAATAACATATACTTAAATAATTAGTAGAGTACAGATAAATAGAGTTAAAAGTAGAGTTGAATAGATTATGTAAATAAAAGTTAAAAAAAATGTAAACATAAGTGAATATTAGAATCTTTATAAAATATTTTAATCGTAGAAATCCAAAAGGCTAAATGTTTTTATCACTCTAAACTACTTTTATTTGTCACTGAGTAATATATAAAGTTATTAATGTTAGCTCTTTCTCTTATAATATACGTATAGAGTGATTTCTCATCAAGAGACGCTTGTGTCCGTGAGATAACATCTAGCCTAAGGACATATCAAGCACGTAGTTTATACTTCTCCACGCCAAGTCAATTTATTAGTATATACTATATGTTATTTTTTTATTTACCTTCATCTTATTAATTATCCCTGATTAGGAAAACTTATCGTCACTTAGTTTTTCAGTCATCACTTATCCTCAATGAGATTTTATTTACAGATAAATACTCAAAATTTTAAGGTAAAGATAATGATAAATAATGAAGTCATTTTAGACTTACATATTAACTTTACCGTCAGAGTTCTTTTTAAATAATTTTTATTATCTAAATACTTATTTTGAACTTAATATTTATTCGTAATTTTAAAGTTCATTTCTCATATTCCAAGAATACAAAAATACTCACTTTGATTTGCTCACAAGAGTTTCAATAGCATCCACTTATAAAACCTTATTAGAGAACTTATTTCATTAGTCAGTTTTAAAATTATATTCTCATTGTACTAAAAGGTTTCGAGAGAGTAAGTTAAGTAGCCCTAAATCAAATGACATACTACATCATTTTACTTTGAGAGCGATTAATAAATTGAAGTAATGAGAATTATTTCTCGTAGGTACTGATAAAATGATTCTAAATAATACTTTTAAGAATATAACTTTAAACAAAATATATTTGTCTTATTATATTATAGTACCTACCGAATTATAAAAAGGCAGTAGGTGAAGCTCAAGTATTTATTTTAACCGACTCCATATAATATACCACTAACTTAGACGAAGTAATGTTTTTGCTTATACACCTAAGCTTGGGATATATACATCATACATTGAGGTACGCAAAAATTATCTTTATGACTACATGATTTGAGCGGATATTACCATTGCCTTATATACTACTGTCCATTGACATCATAAAACAATTATGAGATAATATCAGTAGCAACCATAACTACTGCCTGACTACCTTTAAGTTGACTAGCAAAATTCATTCTTACTACAATATACATTTATAGGAGCATTTTACTCTTCTGACATCACATTAATTGACAAATTTTTGTAATAGTATTAATATATTAAAAATCATATGAACATAAATGTATCACTCAACTAGAAGTAATATTATGAAGTGATTTCATGATTACCATTATCTGAAGAGACTGCCTTCAAGGCTTACCTCTTTATTATAGGATTAGAATCAAGAAGAGTATTCATCCGCTCAAATGCTTTACTACACCTAGATCTATATATATCATATATATAACCCAAGGAAATGTCTCAATAGATATTAATCTAAGGCCATATCCTTATGTGAGTCTACAAACATGAAAGGAGGGCCAAATTTTATTATATTTTACCTCACCTTATGTTTTTATACAATATATATATATACTATATACTACGATAAAAGATAGTTTCTCATTTATTACCTGAAAGGTACAAACAAAATTTATTACTCTTTATCAACCTATACTATAGAAATTTACTCCTTGTGTCCCAAGAATTTCTTATATCTCTATATATCACTAGAGTCGTTATTAAACACATATAATAACGAAAATAAAACAAGCATTAAGTAATTATCTTACAAATTCAGTTTATTATGTTCCTTATGGTGTTTCTCACGATCACAAACCATCAACCACAAATTAATGGTATTAATAAAACTAGACAGGGGTGACTATGATACATACAAACCTATATATAAGTAGACTTGCACTATTTATTTACGATAATACAATAATTACTTACATATATATAACTTAAATCCTCAACTATATAGAGGGGTTAGTATGGTATGACTGATAGACATTGCTCCAGATATACAAAATATGAATAATAACTATCACTCATAATGTCCGCCATCTGCCATACTGAATCTCGTATTAAAAGAGAGTCTTTGAATATTTAAACGCAAACTGTTACTGTTTTTTTTTGTACATATTTATTATAATAATATATATATTACATATAATATATATTAATATAATATTTAATATATTATAATTATAATATTAATATATATATATATATATTATATATTAATATATATATTATTATATATATTATTATATATATATATTATATTAATATTAATATATATTAATATATAATATAATATATATATATACTATATAATATATATAATATATTAAATATTATATATAAATAGGGTATTATATTAATATATATATATTATATTTAACTTTATTAATTAATTACAACCCATGTTTGGGGTAGAGTTAAAATTTAATTATGTATTTGGCAAGCAAACGGAACCTATATCTTCATCATGTGTGAGATTTATATATGGTCATTTATCGGATTATATGAGCATGTACAAATAATACCCTACTTAGGATCTTTTGAGGCCAAAATATATGTATCAACATGATTTATTTTATTTAACTCATAATAGGTTGTAATCCATGTGGTTAGTTACCTTATCTAATAACATTCGCTCCTAATCAATTCTTATGCTTATAGAAATACTACCAACCCTTTCCATTGCACCATCTCAAATTCGAAAAGAATATCAACTACAAAAGTAAGTAGTTAATCCTAGGAGGGTTGCCTTGGAGCAATCACAATATCTATCTTAATTTATATTATATATTATTTTTTAAGTTATATGCAGTATTAAAAACTCAATGGTTGCTTTTCAAATTGTTACCCAGTTTATTAATTTCAAACATATTTTAATTTAATCGAGGATAAGATTAATAACTTTATCAGGTCTCTAAAAAACACAACCAACTACTTAAATCAATGTTATTCCTAGGTCTCTTAATTATTCATTAGTTAATTTAAATCGAGAGTATTTTATTCTATTGATAAGGATAAAATCATTATGTCATTACGGCTCCACTAAAGCCAAAATACGCTACACGTGGTATAATGATCCGATGTATAGGATCTCCATTGGTCATCATCACTCTCTTCAATGGTATCCTTCTCAAAATTTGAGCTTCCTGATAGGCCGTATTGGAAACTTATACAGTTTTTTAAAGAAGAAAGGGAAAAAGGCAAAGCTTTTGGTGAGTATTTAGAAATAATAGACGATAATAACATAGATATTTTTAAAGAAAAATTTTTACTAAGAAAAATATTTTTGTGACTGTGGATTCCAATACACACATTGAGAATTTCTATCAATTATATTGCTTCATCGCCCTATTGATAATTTATCAGAGATAGCTCACCTAGTACACCTGATCATAGAATTTATAATTACTTTAATATAAATAATCATTTGAGCGAATAAGAAGAAGTTGTTAATTGAGAGTCACTCAATAATAATAATAATAATAATAATAATACAAGATTTCATGTTCCTATATACTCACATACATAATAGTATCAAGAATTATTCACATATAAACTTATTATTTATCATTATCATATAATTGAAAATTTATAATAACTGGAGCACATTAAATAATAAATGACAGATAGCTCATAAATAATAATAATAATAAATCCACTATATTAAATAAAGTACTGATAACAGATAACGCCAATATTATTGAGAAATGTAATAGAATAAGAGAGTGAATTACCAATAAATAATAATAAAGAATAAATCTATACTCAATAATGCAAGACAATAGTAAATTAGAGATAAATAACTACATCCACTCATATTGGAATGAATACATACTCATGACTCATCAGATACTATATATGTCTACATTAAACTTGATTGAGTCCACAATATTATGAGAGAGAAGTCATAAAGAGATGGAAGTTGAGGTTGTTAATATATTCCACACACTCAGATTAAGCATACATAATTAATTATATATTCAATTAATAATTACTATATATATACGAAAAATCTTTTAATAGAAATATAAATATTTCAGTTGAGCAAAACTTTATATGCACAATTCAAGGTGAAGTACTATTAATTATATCACAAAATATAGAAATTATCACTCTTTTTATTTTAATATTCTTAATGAGTATAATATACCTATAATAATATCTACATAATAAGTATCATTTAATAATTAATTGAAATAATGATACTGAATTTGATATTTACTCTTAACAATAATAGAAGATTTAAGGTGTTTTCATATAGAGGAGTAGGATCTTCAATAAATATTATTTACACACTCACAATCACATAAGATTAATTAGATACTTAAACTCAATATTGTAATTCATTATTTTATGTATGTAGTGATACAAGTATTTGTATAATAAATAAATAAATGTATGAATGCATAATAATATGCATAATACTAGAATATACTATATGGAATATATAATATGTATTAGCAATAATAATAAATAATAATAAACTACAAAATGCTCATTTATATACGTTTTTTCTTTTTTATAACACGATATCTTTGAGTATATTTCAATGTAGCGTGCACACGGTCTCTTAGATTTAATAACGATAAAAATACATTTTGTCTCGCTCTTCTATCGCATTTATTCTCTCCATTCCATCTCACTTCTCTCTTGTTTTTCGATCCCTAAGCTCCTGCTTCGTGCGCTATCACTCCTCTCTTTCATCTCTTTCTCTCTACTCGTCTCTCAGTTATAAATCAGTCACTACTTCTCTCCTCTGAATTATGAAACACGTAGGAAAGTCACTGTAATCCTGACAAGTCATATCTGCTCGTCATCTGAACTGGTCATACTACGAATTTATTGTGACCCATAGGCCATTACTCTCTACACGTCATCTATATCGCCTCTCTTAATTTTTCTTAATATCTTGTTCAATCACTATACGATCGGTGGATTACCACTCACTGTATATGATTATTTATCGACTCAACAACTATCCTCATATCGAGAGACGGAGTGAGAGATCTCAAATTAAATATAGTATACGATAGATAGTCCAGACAGCAATTACGATTAATACATTAAATTTTTTTATTATAATTAATATATATAATATATTATAATATATTAATAATACTATATGATATATATAATATATATAATATATATTAATTATATATTAATATATTAATAACTATATATATATATATATATATATATATATTATATATATATATATATAATATATTTAATATAAATATATTAAATATATATATCAATGTATATTAGTATATATAATATATATATATATATAATATTATTATATAATATTATATATATATTATTATATATATATATATATATATATTATATATAATTATATATTATATATTATAATATATATATATATATATTAATATAATAATATATTATATATATAGTACTATAAAATATATTAATATATATTATATATATCATAATATAATATATATATAATAATATATATATATATTATATATATATATTCTATGATATATTAAATTAATATATATATATAATATAATATATATAAACTCTATATAGCATAATATTTAATATATAAAGCCTTTTTATAACAACATTTTGCTCACGTGAGGAACAGTAACACGGATGTGTCTAAGTAATTAACTAAATTGACTTCTAATACAGAAACTTTTATTTCCAAAAAATTTTAATTACAAATCAATCTAAGCCACGAGCGTCTCAATAAACTACCTATTATAAAATACTCGTGAGATTTTATATTATAAATTATTTTCAGTATTATTGAGAATATTGTTTATCAAAATAATACGATTATTGAGTTGAACGATACAAAAGCCTACTATACTACATATTGACTTTCTGCTATCATTATCACTTAAATACTAGGGCTAGAACTATTTGCAATCAGAACTTATAAGTATATTTGATACGAATAATAACCTATATACTCAATAGTACCAGAAACAGCAACGTAGGCAACGGTATATAAAAAATAGAGTTTCATATAAACAGTAGATTCCGGCCATGCAGAGAATAGCAATGAAAATGGAGAAGATCAGTCGCCGTCGGTTTTTATCACTGAGAGGGATGCGACAGGAGGCCGGGCCTCCTACTATCTATAGAGAGAAAAACTAAGATCAAAGACACACTAGTAGATAGAAGGTGATAGTAAAATAAATAAACTCATTGAATATTCCATTCTATTTATTACTATTATAAAAATAATGTTTCAATCAATGTTATATCTCCTCAAGAACGCTAATTTTACATTCAGATCATTTATTCTCTTGGCGAAACATTATCTTTTTCATAAGGATCTGATCTCGGAGGATACTCTTCGTCTTGTGCCTCCAAGAAAAGCATAATTATAATGCTTTTAAACACTGGGTTGTCAATGGCAACGTCTAATAACGAAACTTTATTTCCTTTATCTTCTGCTCATTTTTCTTTGTATTTTCTTTCCACAAAGCCTACCTTCTCGATACCACGTCATATCCACAATAACTCCCAAATTTTGCGCAACCCTCATTGCAATAAAATTCTCGAATCATCGTCAATAATATAAAAAACAATTTCTTTTCTTAAAACAATTTCAATAAAATCAAACTTACATCTTTATCTCACTCATATCATCTTATCTAATATCATTCATCATATATATATATAATATATGATTCTCTCACTCATTACTCTATATCATCATACTTATATCTATCTCTACTATATAATATATCGTATTCACTATCTATTCTCTTATCTATCTTACTACTCTCTATCTCTCTTACTTCATAACATAACGCCACACAAACACCCCCCAATCACTCACTAATATAATTTAATATTATATTAATATGATTAATATATTATATATTATATATATATACTATATATATATTATATATATATATATATACTATTATAATTAATCATATATATTAATATATAATTAATATTAATATATATATATTAATATAGCTATATATATATATATATATATATATATATATTATATAAATATATTAATATATATTAATATTATATATATATTAATATATATAATATATAATATAATTATTTATATTAATTATTATATATATTAATATTAATAATATATATATTAACTTTAATATATATTATATATATTTTCATTATATATATATATATTATATATATTAATATATATATATTAAGTATATATATATATTAATATATATATATATCATAATATTATATTAATATATATATATATTATATAATATATTATTAGTATATATTTATATATAATAATATATATATATATATGTGTTATATATTATATATATATATAATATATATATATTATATATAATATTATTAAAATATATATATTATTATTATAATATTATATAATATATATCATAATATAATATAATATATTATATATTATAATATATATATATAATATATATATATATTATATTTATAGTAAAGTAGAAGAGGAGAGAGAGAGAGAGTAGTAATGATAGAGAGAGAGTGAGAGAGAAAGAGAGAGAGATATATATATAGAGAGAGAGAGAGATGATAAGACGAAAAGAATGATAGTAGTTATAAATATATATAATCACTAATAAACTTTACTATATTATTGAGACAGGATTTCAGGTGTAAGAAAGCGAAGGAAAAAGTCCGCTCAGATTGGGGTGAATTTATTATGCGGGGGCAAGAGCTATAGTTCATCGTAATGACATTATCATGATAAAGATTTTTTAAAGTGATTAGTAGATGACTAGTTATAATAATATTTTGGATTACTACAACCTACTTGGTTCATAATCAAGTCTCTAGTATAGTATTTAAATCTACTAAACTGAAGGTAGATATCATATCCTCTACCTCATAAATGAAAATTGATGTTATATCATTTTTGCAACCATCAATATCAACACATTAACTTGGTTTTGTATAATGCTGATAATTAATTAGGAAATATATACGATGTAATATAACTGGTAGTTTTGCAAGGATATCCAAAAGAGGAGGTTACTTGTTGTGTCTTACCTGTTTTAATAATAGGAGAGTATAATTTGTATACTCTTTGAAAAACCTAAATGAGTGTAATTTGACCTAGGACGGACAGTGATATTGGTAGAACATTATATAATGAATGGTTAAATGAAGAAACTACCTCCTGACGTTATTTTATTCATTTATATTTGATTATAGGTGATATGGTATAGCTATAACGTGAGGTACGAGTATTATTACTGAGTATATCTCTAGGTCTGTATATATTATAATTATATGATTATTATTATTGTGATACAAATCAATTATTATATAATCAATGAGCAGGTTACGTGGTGTTTTTACTCAAATCGTGTATTTAATATGTTAGTTTATATAATTTTTCAAGATTTTAATTGCAAAATGACCACCCTATGTCTGATAATAATCACATTGCATACTAATTTCCTTACTACAGACTATCTGTACGTTGATGAAATATTCTTTAAAACGATTCATTAAATTTATGTATAAAATTTTCCCTTTCTTAGTCATACAATCGTGGATTCCTGAGTAAATGAGTCCTCTATTTCGCAATTTTAAGACTTCTTCGTTCATCTTCTGTTCCGCAATCCTGGCTCTGTAAAGTCTCACTAATTGTTAGTAATTTTTAATTAGCTTAGCTTTAGTATGATATTTTGCATAGCCTTTATCTGAAGATCTTATTCAGTGTAGATATTATTTCACCATATGTTGTTGTTCTTCTCCGATTGCTCCTGCTTATATAATCTTTTATATTTTCATTCATCTTCATAATTTAATTTCTCAATTTTATACCCCTATTAATATGTGTCAAAAGTTATTTTGGAACACCCTGTAGGAAAAAGTATCAAATTTAGTTATTTTTTAATATACCATTGGTAAATTTAATAAAATTTAATCAGAAAATTTATTATTATTAATTTAATTATATACCTATATATCCTACGCGTTTTGAAATCATAGCAGAACATTAAAATGAGAAAGGGAGCTTATCCTACGGTTAATAATATATTATTATTATATATATTATATATTATATAATATATAATTATATTTAATTAATGATTATATTAATATTTAATTATATTAATTAATATATAATAATATTAATTATAATATATATATATATATTATATATATTAATTATATATATATATTATTAATATTATTAAATATATTAATATATATATTAATAATATATTATTATATTATATATATATGTATTATATATAATTTATATATATAATAATTATATATATTATATTAATAATAATATATATGTGATATTTTTAGGCATTGTTATTTCAGTTCAATCTGAAATTATATTGATACGAAGTCTCTATCATAAACTACTATTCCCTGTTATCAATTGAGGTCCCATATACTGACTTCAATTCTCATACCTCATATATCTTTATAGTTAGTACATATAATGATTTCATTTGATTTAAGCACTATTAGAGCTAAGGATATTTATCACACTATATCTACTTATAGCTACCTATATTATCTATACTCTCACGTATTTTTATTATTATCTCATTAATATATTATATATTATCTATTAACTTATAGTATGTACTATTATATACTATATATTTTAGCTGCAAATTCTCCATGTACTTATTAGTGTACATAACAATTTTCGAGACAAATACAAACTCTTAAGGTAATTATAATATTTTCCACCACCCAATTCTATAATATAATAATAATGAGCTGACTGACAATTATATTATATTATTTATAACTTATAATTATATGTCTATATATTATATTACCTATATATATAGTCTATACAATGTAAATTGCTCATTGAGAATAGTATTTATATTACAGTATATAATAATATTGAACAGTCCCTTCCCCATGTTTTCCAGGCTCAACGAGGCCGCTACCTTCTCGTCATATATATATATATCTATATATTTGATATATATTGGTATTCTATTATATAATATATATATATATATATATATATATTGTAATAACTTATAATATATATCTCACTCATATTATATCATCTATATATCCAATGGAGGAGAGAGATATATATATCACCTATATCCATTGCTACTTACAATAACTTCCCAAGTCGTCCAGTTATAACATTCATCTATATATATATATATATATATATATATAATATATTATATATATATATAACCTATATCAGTATATATATATAAATATCACTCTATATATATATATAGATATTATTATGTCAAATTATTAGTTGGTATTAGTACTTTATTATCTTGCATTTGATGCGTAGTTCATTAACTATAGGTAGTGTGTTTTTACTCAATTTTTTCAAATTTAACTTCAATTTTTAGGGCGCGCCCTTCGAACCGACAGGGGGACAGAGGGGGACCGGAAGTCCCACTCCCGTCGTCCCTCGGCACGGCCCGAGAGACCGACTCCTCCCAGATACTCTTGAGAATCTGCTGCGGAGCATTGCAGACATATAGAGATAAGAGGTGCGAGTGCGTTAGTGTAGTTATAAGGAAGTAATAAAAGTGAGAATGTGAGAATATCTGAGTAAAGCGATATAGAGGGAGAGAAAGAGATATTAGATATTTACGAAAATGGATCGTATACGTTCAAGAGAGTAAAAATGAGAGAAGAGATCGACACATGTATGAGTGTAAAATAGAAGATGGACGAAGAAGGAGATTGACACTGAGTTCTGAAGAATGAGTCGACGTGCACTTATATAGTGAAAAATTTACTAATCAACCACTCTACTCATTTAACTCTCTCTTTTGACTTCCTCGGCCACCTCATGTTCCTCCAGATCTGCGAGCACTCAATACTGCAAGCACACTCTCTCGAAGAAAATAATTTATGAAAAAAGAAAAAGATTTTACTCTCTGACATTACTGTGGTCCAATGTGTTCCTTCAATGTCAGAGGTTTTAAGTAGAGGAGTAGAGACTAAACATGAGGATCGTAAAAACATAGAGAATCGTTTCCTTAGCTTACTAGGTCCTAAATCACTCCTGTTTACACCAGATCACAGAAATGCATATCTATTATTTCAATAATAACCTATAATAACCTCACTCTCATATATAATATATATCTAGTATAATTTAATTTCATTACTTATATTATACATGAGTATAATTATATATATAGTATAATATACTATATATATATATATATACTAGAGTACTCCTATTTTAATCTAATATTGTCACCCTATTACTATTATAGTCTATTCACTGAGGTATATATATATTGAGTATTTTATATATATATTATATATACCTTTTATAATTTGTATTATTATATTATATATTATATTTCAGAGTACAATTAAGGCTTTTAACCATAAAAACAACATACATATGATATCTATCTACAAATATCGTAGAACATATAGGTAGTTACTATTATTTTAAGGCTATTTATTACTCCTTACTATATAATTACTCCATATATATTATATATATATATAATATATATATATATATACTATAATATATATAGAAATTAACTAATACTAAACAAATCCTTGGATTATTTTATTTTATCTTCTCTACATATTCACTGGAAGCATCATTTTATTCTCTAGAGCGCGATAGACTCTTTTTATTTTTATGTTTCTCCACTCTTACTACCACATCTATCATAACTATACTTATTATATATAATACAGAGACTGTGACTAGTTTTACATTGCGTCGTGACAAATACAGCATTTATCCTTACTATCCTATAACTTAACCCAGTTTATATTATACTATATCCTATACATCTACTTATATATATATATATATATATATTTACTTTTTTAAAAATAAATTAAAACAGTCTTACTCTTGTTAAAATTTTTGATATTCACATTAAAATATATATATATATATATATATATATATTATACTATTAATATAATATATTATTATTATATTAAATATAATATATATATATTATTATATATATATGTTAATATATATTAATATATATATTATTATATATTATATACTTTAAATATATATTATATATCTATATATATATATTACTTATTATAATATATTTCATTTCTTATTTAATTAAGTTTATTCTAATTATATTAATTATAATGTGTATATTATATAATAATATATATTAATTAATATATATAATATATATATAATATATTATATATATATATATATATATATATATATATTAAATATATATAATATATATATATATATAATATACCACACTCCACTATTAATATTAATATATATATTATATATATAATATATATATATATTATATATATATAATATTATATATATATATACTATATATATATAATATATATATATATATATTTATATATATATATTATATATATTATATATATATAATATATATTATATATATATTATATAATATATTTCTTGCAGCACTGTAACAGAAAGGGAGTGCAAAAAAATGCATATTTAAGCCAACAGAATCTCATTATTCTCCCCATTTGCATACGGCTAATTATATTTACATTTTTAGAGATGAAAATTAGGGTAATTTCTATCTTATAATTATTATTTACCCTCAATGGTGCCTATTATTTAAAGATAACATCACCTGCCACGTTCATATATCGCTCAATCACACGCCCTACGCACTGCTCATCAATCTCACTCGTTGTTTGAGTTTGCTAAACAACCTGTATCTTATCAATTCTATGACATAAAATTGATCAGTCCCAAATATACACTTTTTTTTTTTTATATAGTTTTGGAGAGCGCAAGCAGACTCCCTCTTCCATAATCTCTGATGCAAGTTATTAACATTTTTTTAATTGGGCTAGGAAGATGGGAGCAAAGATGTAATAAAATATTTACATTGAAGATTATTTAATTCACAAAATATTGAATGTAATCTGAATCTATTTCAAGAAGCATTACTGAAGCGCTAAAGTCAAAAAGTTAGTTTATAATATCTTATTAAATATAGTGGAAAAATATAATTCCGCTTGTTTACATTATTTTGCTCATTCACGTTTATAATATATATATATAGTTATAATTCATATTGTTATCCTTATATATTATAGTACTTAAAATTTTTATTCCTTCTGAACTAAGATAAATAAAACCGATCACATTATCAATATTTTTAATTTACAAACATAAAATATAATATAAATTCAGCCATAAATATAAGCTTATTACAAAACTAAATCTCAATACATTAATTATAAATTAAAGCCATTTTTAAATCGGGTATTTTTTTTTATTCTTTTCTCTCTTATTACTTCTAGCTATTCATATTACCTTCAAAAACCCAGTTTAGAATTACCAGGAAAATAAGTAACATTTCTTACACTATACTATAATATAATCAGTGGCATTTATATTAATGGATAGTACTTTTGAGATACTCATCTCTAATGACTAATGATATATAATTTTCATCACATTTTCTCATTACCTGGTTATTTTACATGAATATATGTTATATTGTATCTGTGTCACTTTGAGAGAGTTCTAACTTGTTCCGAGAATTAATGGAAGTGACTGACATTTGGATTCAATTGACTGTTTCATCAAGCTTGATATCTTCAGTGACATAAAACTAAACCTTTAAAATAGTGTAATTAATAGAATTTTGAGAAGTAATATAATTTGGTTTTAGAGATATATCATGTATTGAAATAATTTTGTTATACGAGTATATATGATCATTATAATTATATAAACATCGTCTGCTGCCGCATACTTGTGTGATTGCTGTGATAAATTTATTAATTTTTTTACATACATTATTTATTGAATTTATTTTTGAGTTGTTATAAAAATTAGTTATTCGTATTAAGATAGTTTTAAAATATATAATTTAGATACAAATAATGTGTTATGTTATACTACTAGTATTTATCAGTATATAGTATAAATTTACCATAGATATGTTACCTACATTTCTTGAGATCTATTTTATGTAGTCGTTATATTCTTATCCTTTTGTTAGTCAATAGGAGAATTCATTAAGAACATCATTAGTCAACTAATAATACTGAAAGCTGGAAATCGAGTCCAATCCCTCAAAATAAAGTTCGTTAAAAATATTAGAGAAAATTTCATAATATCAATGCCCAGGAATCGGATAAAGCCACTAGGGGAGTCAGTCTAGTACTAAGTAAGTGCAATTTTCAGCAAGTTATTTGCACTATTCAAAAACTCAAATATGGTCAGTCAAAGGTCTTTATCACACCAAACAAATCTAAATCGATCCCTATTAATCCAAAAATAGTATAAACCTTTTTCTATACTATGCCTGGATTAAACTTAAATGATTTTAATTCTGACAAAAGCATTAGATGGATTTTGTGGGTGCATATTCCCGTGGTCAAAATCACAACTGTCTTATTTCGCTACTACGGTATGGATTATCCTTCCTTATTACACCGGTCAAAAGATGAATATTGAATTGGAGTATATGATCTTTATATTTATGGGCCGCTGAAATAGTGTGAATGGGTAAACATTTATGCGTTAGTCTTATTAGTGTGCTTTTACAGTGAAGTATTACTATACTGGTATAGAAGATAGATATAGTTCTTATCATTTATCTGTGTAAGTTAAAAACTCTTACGATAAAATAATATATATCTCAAAAGAATAGAAACGTGAAGAAAGTGATAGCGAAGGCAGGAAATTACGAAGCTATGAGAAAGATCATCGTTATACACAATATATAATATCGAGTATTAATTATATCGAATTAAATAAAAGAATAATGAGTAATCTAGTCACTACTAAAGAGGAATATTATAATGAAATATGATAATATATATAATTAAAATAATAAATACAGAATAATAAAATAACATCATAATACAATAATATAATAATAATAATAATATAATATGAGATAGATTAATAATATAAATAAATTAAATTATATAATAAATAATAATAAAATAAGTAATGAGAAATATATTAACATAATAATAATAAAAATAAAAATAATAATAACAGACAGTATATATATATAAAATTATAAGGTCATAAATAAAATATATATAAATATAATATCATTATATAATATAATATTGATATAAATATATAAATATATATATCGTATACCTTTAATAAATTAGCAAATTAAGAAAAATAAATAAAAAATAAAAACTAAATAAAATAAATAACAAGAAAAGAAAAAATCTTTTTTCTAACTTTAAAATTGAATATAATGAAATAAGAATTAAAATATTTATATAAATATATTATATGAAAATTTATTAATTATAATATTAACATTACTTAAGTTATATAATTTATATAATTCTTATAAATTAATAATTAGTAAACTATAAATATAAAGTTTATTTCAATTATTATATGGCATATATATTACTTTAAATACTGATATTAAATATTTAATATTTTAAAAAATTATTATTATATTATACAAATTATGTAAAAACAATTTCTATACTAAACGGCTCTATCATTAATTAAGTTATATATATGATATATATATATAATATTAATATATATATATATTAATAAATATATATAATATATAATTAATTATATATATTAATTAATAACATATTAATATATAATATATATATATATATATACTTTTATTATATAATTATATTATATATTATAAATAATATTAATATATATTTATTATATATATTAATATATATTAATATATATATATATAATAATAATATATATATATATTAATATATATATATATATATTATTATATTATATTATTAATGGGTATTAAGTATATATACTCTTCGATATAGCATCATGCCTCAATATTATAGTAACTAAAAATATAACTATATAATCAGCTCTGTATACTATTATAAGAAAAATAAATAAACATTTTAATTAAATCAGGATATGAAAAAACTCAATATTTTTTTCCATATAGGAAATTAATAAAATAATAAAAAAAAATAGTATAGCTGATATAATTATATTATAGAAAAATTTAAAATAGTTTAAATAAAATTGTTGAATAAAACTTTATAGTATATATGATTAATTTATAAATATCCCAGTTTTACTATTCTGAAATTAATCATAAGATTAGACTTGAGTAGTTACTACCGATATAAACTTATAGAGCATAACAATAGTATTATTTATATATATATATACCCGTATAACCAGAGTGCAGGACGCTTTATATAAGTGCTCTCAAATGTTATATATAGAATATATATACTTCCTAATGAAATATTCACCTATATTTATTATTTAATTTAAATAATAGAATTAATCACCTAATACGTAGGGTAAAATCAAGAAATCGATATTATAGAGCGCCAACTCATTTTGAGAGGAACTCTCTCGGATGCTGGCGAGTTCTCGTTCCCCAAACTCACGTTTGGTCGAAGAGAGGCACCTACGGCGAGCGAGCACTCCAACCTCCCACAGAGAGAATAGCGAGGGGAGGAGGCTCTCCGCTTCCCTCTCACACTCGCCATTTCCTTATATATGCTTACTTCTCCCTGTCCAAATCTTTTGCAGGGAATATTTTCTAGATAAAGGTCACCGAGCGCGATGTTTTTAGCCGGCGCTCAGGGGCCCCCACCACCACCGGTCGCTACCTCTGGCCCAACTCCATCCATGCTCCCACATCTTCTGATTGTATACTTATTCTTAGTTACAGGATAGTTAATATAATAGGTTAAAATCTCTCCTTGAGGTTTCGAGTATAACCAAGACACTTTGTGGAGCTATTATGAGAGTTATACATAATTATCGTGAGAGCAGGTATCCTGCTCTCACTGCGCTTTTAAAACACGGAACAAAGATGGAACGAATATCTCAGAAAATATATATAGAAGTCAGTCACCTTCAACAGCGCATCTCGCTCACACTCGGGTCAACTCGAACATCACAGTTCAAATGTTTCACTATTTCAGAATTAGGATGTCTTCATCAATATTTAAAGCTTTAACACTCTCACAATTTAGTAATATCTAGATATTATTAATCTCTACTTTGTGGGTTTCGAAGCAACTCTAAAAACAAAGCCAAAGCGGGAGCTGATTTGAAATGAGTGGAAGAATGGAGAGTTGAGTTATCTGCATAAGAATGAACAGAGTTGGATGTGTAGCCGAGATCGTTAATGAAGAGTAAGAATAAAGTTGGAGATAAAGCAGAACTTTGCGGAATACCACAGTTAACAAGAAAGGAAGAAAAGGTCACTCCACCAGCATGAGCCAATATGGAGAGGTCTGAGAGAAAACTAGACAAAGTTAGCAAAAAGGAGGAAACCCAAAGGAAGGGAACTTAGAGAAGACCAACGCATGCCATACACGGTCTAAGACTTTCGATATTTCAACCACACCATAAACGACTGCTCCATAGTCCCTAAGGGCATAAGACCATAAATCAGTGAGATAGAAAAGAATATCACCAGTTGACCTCAAAGGTCGGAAATCATACTGGTGATCTGAATGGAGAGAATTAAATTCCAAATTATCTAGGAGATGTACTTTAGGAAAGTTTCAAAGAGTTTTGACAAAATACAAGTATGAGCTATATAACGATAATTAGAAGGATCAGAGCTATTACCCATTTTCGGAATCGGCTGAGCATATGCAAACTTCCAGCACTGAGGAAAAGTGTTAGAATTAGGGCACAGAGAGTAGAGCCGAACGAGGAGAAGTGCCAGCTAGCTCGGAGACACACTTTGTCAAAACACGGGGCGGAATGAAGTCAGATTCAATTACCTTTTTGACGTTTATAGATCTCAGGATTTCATGCACCCGATCGTATATAATCACAGGCGGAGCTATGAGACCACTGAGGGGAGAAGGAGTAGGCGGGGGGTTGCCGGAATCGTCCAGGGTGGAATTAAATGATAAAAAGGGGTTGAAGAAATTAGCCTTTTCTGAAGGATAATTAGCTACAGATCCATCTGTACGAAAAAAAGGGAGAATGGCAGATTTAAAGAAGTTATTACAGATGCTTTTGGCAAGAAGTCAGAAATTTCATCAGTAGGAGATTCAAGAAGCTCAGCGCACTTCATTTTGGTGAAAGCACGCTTAGCCTGACATATTCCGAGAAACAATTCCGAGTTGAACGAAAATTAGCGAGATTGATAGGAGAAGGAGAGTTTTTACATTCCCGATAGTCATTGTCTCTCTCTTGAAGGCAATGAGAGCCGGTGCCATCGCTTCACGGATTTTGAGGAGAAAAATATTTATTATAAGATAGAATGAACCTGCTCATTCCCTCGGAGATTACGGCCCCTACTTTTCAGCGGTCACCGAAGAGATCTCCGAGTCAAAACAGGATTCATGTCAAGGATATTCAGCAAAGAAGCGAAGCAATGCCATCCAATTACCTTGATCAAAATTAGAGAAAGTACGTTTGTGGCATAGTAGATTGTGGTCAGAGTTACCAACACGAGAGAAATTGGTGCATTTGTAGCTAGAAGGAGAAGTGGTAAAACATAGGTCAGGTGTTCAAGAATTGGTTAGGACGATCTGGGATGTGTGTAGGTTCCTTAATCAATTGTTCCAGATCGTTGAGAACAATAAATGTTTAGGCTTCTTTCCCACCTGTATCAGTATGAGAAGAGCCCAACCACTCAGTGTGGTGTACGCTGAAGTCCCCTAAGTAGATAGATGACCTCCGCATTTGGATTGGAATAAGTAACAGTCTTGTGAAAAATAGTAAAATATTAAAGAGTCGGAAAATCTGTTATACTAGGAAAGCAGTAGCAGAAACACAAGATAATAATAATAGTAGTAGTAGTAGTAGTAAGAAGAAGAAAAAGACTTTAAGCCATAGAATATTGAAGTTAGGAGACAAGGTTTTTGCAACTTGTTGCAGGAGTGTTAATGTTTTTATATAGACACATACTCCACCATTTAGTTGGAAATCATGAAAGCTGCTGTAGTTAGAGATACTAAGTTTATTAGAGAAAGAATTCCTGGATAGCTGGGTCTCAGACAGAAGTAAGAGGTTAGAATGAGAGTTAGAAAGGTAATTATCCACCGATTTAAAATTAGAGTCTAGGCCACGGACGTTGGCAAAGTCAAGAGAGAACCCCGGTGCACACCCACCCACACGCTCACAAAGTCACAATCATGTGCGGACTCCTTCATACACATGCATGCACACAATTTTTCGTACCCCTTCCCTCCAAAAAATACTAGTAATCTACATTAAAACCTTAAAAATAAAATTTTTGATAGCTTATATTTATAAAAATGGAAAGTAAAGGCTAAAACAGTATGTCTAGTAAATATGTAAGACCTAAAAAGCTAAAAAAAAGTAGGCATCACTACTAAAAACAACATTAAATTCGTTATAATTATGTCATAACAATGTCCTAAATTTTAGCGCTGCCAAATCTCTCTCATATATAAATATATTCACTCTACTGAATTTTTTTAATATTTAAATTTGGTTTAGGACCGATTAGGTTTACGTTATAATAAGTTTTGTTAAGCATAGACATAGACAATAAATCTGTGTATACTTAACAAAACTTATCATAACCTTAAGGATTTTTTGAACATAAAAAGAAATAATATATGAAAACAACGAATAATGTTGATCATAAATATATATTAATTCTGGAATTTTTTTACTAACAGCATGTGGCAGAGTTGTTTCATACTCATATCAAAACATCGATTACTTTTTAAAAAAATATTGATTTTCTTAGACTACATTAGAAAGGGGAGGGAGATCGGCAGATGGCGAATATTCCCTCCCCTTACTACTGACTACGCTATACTCAACTATTAACTTTGTTTTTTTGCTCTCACTTCGGGTTATCATATACAACAAGATTAATATTGTCATTCATGACATTCTGTTATTGGTTAAAATTTTAACCAATAAGATACTCAAATTCTATTATGAACATATTTGTGATATGCTCAATTTCAGAACGTCGATTTAAAAACGGACTTTGAAGACAGTTTTGCAAAAGCCAGTTGTGAAATAGATATCTGCTCAAAACTCTTGAGAGCATTTCTGTAGTGTGCAACAAATTTATATTAAACTCTAATATGTCTAATTTATTATGTTTTTTTTTTAATTTTCTTACAGAGATTGAAAATTGAAATTTAATAAACAATTGGAAAAATTAAATTTTGAGTTACAAATTAAATATATTTCTAATAATTTAGTTTTATTACTTTGAAATTGCATTAGAACAATCTTCGTAAGACGAGAATAAGTGTATATGATACTGAGCAAGATTATTCATACGCTGAGCTTGCGACACATGACAACTCAGAAAGATTTGTATAAAGGATTCCAACTTTATATTTAAAGTATATTTATTATTATTATAAGTGAAATGTAACAAAAATATTCATAAAGCTTTGTTTCAGTCACTCTAAAAGTAAAAGAAAAAGTTAATACGTTAAAGAAATAATAAATAAACTCACTATTCTTACATATGTGGATTAATGTAACCAGGACCAATAAGATATTAAAACAAAATAGGTAAAACTTACTTTTAAGGCATTGTGTCTACTAGCATAACTAGGACGTGCATTAATCGTAATCCTGAATATTTTGAAAGTTTTCTGAAGATTCACAAACCACCAAGGATTATCAATCTCAATAGTGGAGTGGTAGAAGGTCTTGAAATTTCCGTCATTGCCATTTTTAGCAACATAAGAAGGACTGTGAGTGTAGAAAGTAATTGAAATATTTGATTTAAACATTATAATTTAAACTATTTATCATATTTTAATATAATAAATTGAAAGAGAAGGACTAATATTAAAGCTCTATTTGCTATAAATTTAGAATAAAAAAATTTAATAATTTACAAATATAAAGCTTTTAATATGAATATTGGCTAATTTGGATTCATTTTTTGATATATATTTAGATTAGTTATACTTTAATAATCAAATATAATTCAGTATATTTAAGCGCCATAACAGTTCTTTGGTATAAATTTAAACTAGTTAAAATGTTTTGGTTTACAAACATAGAGAAATATATTTCATCTTATACCGAATGCTAAATCTCTTTTTGTTATGCTCGTACGGTGGACACTAGCTTAGGAGAGGGGAGGATGGATCAGAAGTTCTAAAATTTCACAATGTTTAAATTAAAATAGAAACATCCAAAATGAGATATTTTGCCTTTTATATATGTAGCTTTCATGCTACCTTTTGAGATTCGAATAATTTTCAAACAACATATTTAAAAAAAAATTTCCAAAGCTACAACCACAGCAATTTTATTAAAAGAAAACCCCAAAGTTAATATGACTGATGAAAGAAATGTCCTTTAATGATTTACATACTTGAAAGGAGGAGCTGCACTCGTAGGCTTATTCAGCGCTACATCAGTGAGGTATTGGGAAAAGACTTCCTTTATATACATAAACGTTGCTGAAGTCACGCCCCGGCTAATTTGTGGTTTATGTCGTCCAAAACCTCCAATGACACACGAACCATCTGCAACAATTTTCAAGACAAAAAAAAATTGTGATTAAATAAATGATTAAAAATAAATTTGGAATTTTAATGCAACTGATATTTCTTAGAAAAAGTGTATAAAATTGTAAAAATTTTCAGAAATTGTAAAAACTGATTTTCCTACTGTTACTTTTAATTATTCTGAATTAGTTAGAAATTTATGGCATGAAGTTTTAACATTTTGAATTTGGAATATAAATTTTTATATTCTTTTGTTTCTCTGGTAATGGAAAATAGATTTTCTTATTTATTTAAATCCAAAGACAATTATTAAAGATAATTCTTTTTATTGGGTGGAGAATTATTTTAGAATTTGAGTAGAATTAATAGAGAGTATTTTATATGCTAAATTTATTTTCACTAATAATCATTTGGGAACTATTCATAAGAAAGTACCAGGTCATTACTTTAGTAATATCTGGATCCTGTTATATATATATATATATATATAATATATATATATATAATATATATATATATTACTATATATATATATATAATATATATATATATATATATATATATATATATATATAAGAACGAATACCAGATTATGTTTGCCAGTAAGCTAAGCGATTAAGTTGCGTCGTCAAAGTATGATATGTATATTACCTATGTGATAACCTAATATCCTTTCGTTACGAATTGTACATTGAAATTTAAGATATTCTATGGAACAACCATTCTAATGGCTTTGTGGTCATATCTATGCATGACCACCTGATGTAATATACCAATCGTAATGTTCGTACCATTAAGAGTTTTGACGTAAGAACAACTTTCCATCATGCAATCAATCATGCATTCATATTTTGTTCTGACGCCAGTTTTTTTCAGTTGCAAATCATTTTCATTGAAGGAATCACATTTGCTGTCTCGCGGAATGGCGTATAAATCAGCTGCTGTTTTGTGAAGCTCAAAAAGTATGCAAAGTAGAATGATTCTCAAGTTTGATATCATTTTTAGTAATTTTTCTCTACCGAAATAAAAATAACAAATACCTTTTAGGACAGGCTCCAATATTGGAGTTTCCATCACCACATTTTAGCCCCACCTAAAAATGGTCATAATATTCTTAATTTTCAGACAATTCTGATGGGAAAAAACGAATTTTTCAGGTGTTTTTCTGTGTCTGTAATCATTGTTTCAGAATTTTCATTTTTCTTGAACCTATGTTTTTGACATTTTTTAGCTTCAACTCCTACAATTTTTTTTAAAATTTCAAACCTGAAATATGTATAGATGGGTCCATTAGCTACAAAATGCACAAAGTAGCTTTTTGATTTTTTTGAAATTTGTGCTCAGCAATCAAAACCAAAAAAAAAGTAGGTTTTGAATTTCGACATTGCTGAGCACAAATTTCAAAAGTCATAAAACTACTTCATGCATTTTGTAGCTAATGGACCCATCTATGCATATTTCAAGTTTGAAGTCATTTAAAAAAATTTGTAGGAGTAGGACTTGAAGCTAAAAAATGTCAAAAACATGGGTTCATGAAAAATAAAAGTTCTGAAACAATGGCTACAGACAGAGAAAAACACCTGAAAACGACGTTTTAAAGGCCAGAAAAAGTTGCGGTTTGCTTTTTCCCCACCAAAATTGTCTGAAAATTAAGAATTTTATTTCCATTTTTAGGTGGTGGCTAAAAAGGGGAGCTGAAAACTCCAATAAGGACCCTGCCCTTTAGTCTTAAAGATTTATTTAGAAGAACATTTATGTAATGTCTCGTTTTTTTACGTTCTTTGGAAAAGTTTTGTTAATAAGGAAAAAGTAAAAATTTACCCTATAAATGAGAAAATAACTTATTCAATATTTATTTGATGAAGTTCAATAAAGTTTTCGTTCTTTACTCTTATATTTTTTATTTTAAGTTTTTTAAACAATTTTATTTAGTCAATTAAGATATATAACGATAAAATTTTCTCCCTCTCAATGATATATACAACTTACCCTCGCTACGCGCGAGTAAGTTGTTACATGGCACAGCGAGCGGTCTACCATGCATGCACGCCGACGTGCTATGGTATGGTAGGCTATGGCATTGTTTTAGTGTTGACAAAACTCAAGAAATATCTAATGAAAATGTAAAAGTAATGTAGAAGTTGATTTGTATGAGTTGGCTTACGAAAAACTTTAATGCTCAAAATGAAGGATGCATTCCTTTCTTTGAATTTTTAATTATACAAACTGAAACACATCAGGCCTTTAAAGTTTATCGTTAGCCAACTCATACAAATCAACTTCTACATTACTTTTCGTTTTACCCCCATATAATAAAAATAATATTATATATAATATGTTTCTACGAGCTTTCCATTATTGTGACCCATAATTTCACCAACACGAAACTGATTTTATTTTTCAAACTTTTCAGAAGTTAACATTTCCCCTGTTTTTAATTAAATGTAAATATAAACATGCCTACTATAATATTCCAGGAATAAGAAATCACTCTCTTTTTGTCATGGAAAATGTTTAAGTTATTCCTTTTTCACCCCAACTTCTTGAACCTAAATTTATGTTTAAACATTTATTTGATATAAACGAGAAGCCATGGGAAGCGTTTACAACATTCCTTGTTATATGTGCAATGATTTATATTTTGGGGAAACTTTAAAGAGCTTTAAAACAAGAATTGACCAACATATTAGTGAAGTCAGGAGAGGCAATGCAAGTAGTATTGTATTTATACATTTATTACAAGATCAGGCTATTAATTGTAATGGTGCAGAATTTTTGTTTCGTTCAAAAGATAAAAACTTTAATCAATTAATTGAGATCTTTTTCATTTCTACTAAAAGTAATTCTAACATATCAGAATGATTTTTCAATTTTGATCCAATCACTAAAAGATTTATATCAGATCATATTAAGGGCTTGTTTTTGAAATGATTAATATTTTTTGATAAGATAAAAAGGATTAAGAATGTGACGCCACTTTTTTTTTTTTTTTTCTTGAATTTATATTTCTATTTTTGATTTTCAATATTTTTTTGTATTTTATTGTGTTTTAAAAATTTGCAAATTTTTTTAGTTCTGATGCGGAGACCAAGGATATAAGTCTCGAACGTTAACTACCACTTCCAAAGTAAACTGACTCGCATTTAGGGCGGCGGCGCGCATATAGTTTTTGGCGGGAAATGACTTTTTTCAACGTTTATGAAATTTACATATATATATATATATATATATATATATATATATATATATATATATATATATATATATATATATATATATATATATATATATAAAATGAAAATAGTTGTTGTTATTATTATTATATTATATATATATATTATATATATATTATTATTATTATTTTATATAAACGATATATATACATATATATATATTATTACATATTATTATTATTATTATTATTGGTTATTATTATTATTGTATAATATATATTATATATATACATACATATATATATTATTATATATACATATATTTATATATATATATATATTATTATTACATATGCATATATATATATTAGTAAGATATATTATTATTATTATTTATTACATATATTATATATATTATATATTATTATTATATTATTATTATATATATATATTATTATTATTATTATATATATTATTATTATTATTATATATTATTATTATTTATATAAACATATATATATATATATATTATATATATATATTATTATTATTATACATATATATATACAAATATATATATATAGCTATTTATATTATAATATTTTTATTTGAGAATATGTTATTATATAGATTATTATATTTTTTATATATATTTTTTTATCTATATATATATATATATATATATATATATATATATATATATATTCTTTCTTTATCTACCTTCTAATTTCCCAAGAGCCGTAAGGTGCGTGATGAGCATCGGAAATGAAAAGCAGTAGAAGAATATGACAAAAGAAAGTCGAAAAGAAAGCCCAGCCTTACCGTCCCCTTCAGTACCATTAATTAGTGAGAACTCGTCTGCAGTCAGAAAATCCAACCCTAAAGCTTCATGGGAAAGCGATGGACCTTACTATGGTAGATCGTCAATGTAAGGTTCATCCCTTGGGCCCAGGTACTGACAACCATACCCCCTCACAATCCCCCCACCATTCCTATCAAGCACCTTTCTTCTCGCCTCTACCAAACTCACATTTCTCTACTTCAAACATTCGTTTACTGACTCAATCCACTTTTTCTTCGGTCTCCCAGCCGGTCGGTTCCCAACACACTCGCCACTATACATCTGTTTAACCAACCGACTATCATCCATCCTTTCCACATGACCAAACCATCTCAATGTACTTTCACTTATTCTCTCATTTATCCCTTTCTTCACACCACACAACTCTCTAATACGTTCATTCCTCATTTTATCAATTCTTCTCACACCTAGCACACCCCTAAGATTGTCCATCTGAACACATTGAACTTTAGATCTATACTTCTTATTCCAGACCATAGTCTCACTACTATACAATAACACATAACAACATACCCTCATGTAAGACACTAGCACACTCAAGACTTAGTCCCTTTACATTCACCAACGATTTAATTGCACCAGCCACCTTCCTGCCATTCACAACTTTCCTACTACACTCTGCATCATCCGTTCCCTTCTCATCCAACATATACCCTAAATATTTAAACTCAGACACTTGTTCCAGCTGCTCACCATCTAACATAACTCACACTGAGGACTGTCCTCACTCACAACCATAACCTTAATCTAATCTAGGTTACTTTCAAGCCCCTCCCTTACACACCCTGCCAAATTCCTATACAATCCTCTCTCAAACTCTTTTCAGATTCCGCCACACAAAACCAAATCAACTGCATATAATAGGTAGGGCACCCCACTCATCTCATTCTCCATCATCCGCACGTTTTTCCCTGCCACCCCCACCTCAGAATTATTTCATAACCTCCTCCATATACAAACTAAATAAAATATATATATATATATATATATATATATATATATATATATATATATATATATATATATATATATATATATATATTATTATTATTTAATATATATATATTTATATTTATATATATTTATATATATATATATATTATATAATATTCTATAGATCTAAATATCATTGTTATATATATATATATATATATATATATATATATATATATATATATATATATATTAAATTAAACTTTACATAAGAAAAGGAACGTTATTTTAAAACTATAATGCTTCACCTTTCTTAAAATAAATTGATATTTATTTTACCATAGATTTTAAAAACTTAATCTAAGTTGTAAAAATTTAACCTAAAATTTTGTGAGTCAGAGAGAAACGTAAGGACAAAGATTAATAATAATAAAGCTACGTGGCTTATAACTAAAACGTATTAACACCCCAAAATAAGCTTCGCAAGCAAAAGTTGGAATAAAAATAATTTAATTTTTTTATCCTTCAATATTTTACAAAATATTGTAGTTTTTTCATTAAATATATTCTTATGATTATTTTAAAGTTAAATTTAAATTATGAATAGACCTAAATTTAATTTTAAAAATTTAATTCACAAAAATTGCGTCATATAACCTATTTTCATTTTAACAGATTCGCATAGCCATTCGTTGTTAACCAATCATATGCAAGTAAATTTGGAGGTGTTGCAAGATATAACTTTTTTAAAATTGTTTTTTCAAGAATTCATTAATTTAGCTATTAAAAATATTCGAATATTTGTTAGGCATTATTGTGTAAACATAAATATTACAGAGGTGAACAATTAAGTTTTAATTAATTCAATTTGCAATTAACTTAAAGGAATATTTAATATACCAATGTTTCATAAAAAGAAATAAGGTTATATGGTTATATTGTTCAAACTTGGATACTTTGTGGATTTGCATGAACATGTTGGGATATATATATATATATATATATATATATATATATATATATATATATATATATATATATATATATATATATATATATATATATATATAGTATATATAGTTAGTGATATATATAAAGATATACATATATATTATTACATATTATATATATTTATATTATTATTACAGTTATTATTATTATTATATTATTACATATATATATATTAGTATATATATACATATATATATATATATATACATATTATTATTATTACATATATTATATTATTATTATTATATTTCTTATATATATATATATTATATTATTATTATTACATATATATTATTATTACATATATATATATTATTATTATTATTATTATATTATATATATATTATTAATATTATTATATATATATTACATATTATTATTATATATTATTATTATTATTATTATTATTATATATATATATATATATATTATTATTATTATTATTATTTCATAGAAGATGGAGAAATGGAAGGTTAGATATATATGATATATGTTATTATATATATATATTATATATTATTACATATATATATACATATATACATATTATTATATATATATATATATATATATATATATAGGGACCTTTGTAGACCACATCCCTCAAAATAATTTAGTATTGAAATGGTTGGTAATGATTTATTTTAGGTAAAGAAAATTAAAATTTGATTTGCTATAAAAAGAACTTACTTTTTTATTTTTGAGCTTCAAATTGATTTATTTTCAAATTCATTTTAATTAATTTTTATTTTATTTCGACGTAAATATTTATTATTTGGGTCCATTGTTATATATATATATATATATATATATATATATATATATATATATATATATATATATATATATATATATATATATATATATATATATATATATATATATATATATATATATATATATATTATATATATATATATATATTATATTATATTATGTTATATATATATATATATATATATATATATATAGATGGTCAGATTTTTTTAATGCTCACAGTATGTAACTAGGGACCGGCAGCTCCTACAGTAAAACAAATTATATATTTGGAATCAGCGGAAAATTCTAAGGATGAAATTTAACTTTTTCCCCCCATTTAGGGGGCTCGAGCCGACGAGTGGGGACAGAGGGGGACGTTTGCTCCCGGAGGGGATGGTCGGATTAACCCCGCCACACCCAAAGACCAAAGAGCGGGGACCCAGAGACCTCCCCGGAGGGGGGGGATTAGTTCCCCCTGTCGTCCACCGGGAGGCCGAGACCCTGACTCCTGCCATCTGCGGTTTACCCTATGGTATTCCCTTTTAGTTAAAAAAGAATAATTTTAATTAAAACACTTTGGTATTACTTTAACTAAAGGAATACCATAGGGTAAACCGCAAAGATGGCAGGAGTCGGGGTCTCTCGTCCTCCCGGTGGACGACGGGGGGGACTAACCCCCCCCTCTGGGGATGGTCTCCGGAACCCTCGCTCGTTTTATCGCGGGGGTTCCTCCGACCATCTCCTCCATGAAACGTCCCCCCATCTGTCCCCTGTCGGTCGAGCCCCTAAATGGGAAAAAAAGAAGTTAAATTTCATCCTTAGAATTTTCCGCTGATTCCAAATATATAATTTGTTTTACTGTAGGAGCTTCCGGTCCCTAGTTACATACTGTGAGCATTAAAAATATATATATATATATATATATATATATAGTTATATATATATATATAGTTATATATATATATATATATATATATATATATATATATATATATATATATATATATATATATATATATATATATATATATATATATATATATATATATATATATATGTTTATTTATTTTCATATGCCTTCAGTGAAGCACAAAAAAAAAATATTTCTTTTTACATTTCGTTAATATTATTGTAAATTCAGAATCTTAAAATACATTTATTTCACAGGTTTACCAACTTTACATAGCATAAATTATTTTGAGGAATGGGTTTAATAAAGGT
>JABUQX010026267.1:2500-21484 GCA_015478945.1 Trachelipus rathkii
AATTCATTTTACGGTGCTGCTTTCTGGAGTCATTTAACATTTCTGTTTTTATGAAATCATTTTATGGTAATGTTTTCTGACGTAGCTTAATTAACAGTGCTGCTTTTATGAAGTCATTTTACTGTGATGCTTTCTGAAGTCTTTTAACATTGATGCTTTTATGAAGTCATTTTGCAGCGCTTCTTTCTGAAGTCGTTTAACAGTGCTGCTTTTATGAAGTCATTTTGCAACGCTGCTTACTAAAGCCATTTAACATTGCTGCTTTTATGAATTCATTTTACGGTGCTGTTTTCTGATGTTATTTAACATTGCTGTTTTATGAATTCCTTTTACGGTGTTGCTTTCTGAAGTCATTTAATATTGCTGCTTTTATGAATTCATTTTATGGTGCTGCTTTCTGAAGTTTTATGAATGCAATTTGCGGTGCTGCTTTCTGAAGTCATTTAACATTGCTGTTTTTATAAAGTCAATTTACGGTGATGCTTTCTGACGTCGTTTAACAGTGCTGCTTTTAGGAAGTCATTTTACTGTGATGCTTTCTGAAGTCATTTAACATTGCTGGTTTTAAGAAGTTATTTTGGCAGCGTTGCTTTCTGAAATCATTTAACATTACAGCTTTTATGAATTTGTTTTATAGTGTTGCTTTCTGAAGTCGTTTAACAGTGCTGCTTTTATGAATTCATTTTACGGTCCTGCTTTTTGTAATCATTTAACATTGCTGCTTTTATGAAGCCATTTTTCGGGGCTACTATTTGATGTCCTTTTGCGACTTTGCATCCTGCTACGTATTTGTAGCATTTTTTATGCACTTTGTTTGAAACAATATCCTTAGTGATTCGCATAGGTATTAGAATTAGGATTCTATTTGGATTTATTTGCAGATCTCTGAAATTTTTTATTTTTTAAAATTTAGGGTGCAGATTAAATATTTCGATTAAGGATCACATATTTAAATTCGAATGCGAGTGTTTGGATGATTAAAATTGAAATTGATAATGTATCTTCATATGATTAGATTACATTGTTGTAATTGTCAATATTAATTATCGAAAACAGTTTAATTAAACATATTATATAAATACAGATTAATTTTCAATATCAGAATTGTTAGAAATAGAATATTACTCTTAAAATTAATTAATATTTTACAAAATTTATTAGTCATATTAATAATAAATTAGGAAATAAATTTTTAATAACTTTTTTTTCTTTTATGTATTGCAGCAAAGCAGTATTAGCAGAAAACGACAAGGCTATTCTTCGCACGAAATCGCTTCTTCGTCGAAAGATCAACTTTCTTATGACTCATTACAGTCGTCAAGTAGTTCATTACATAAAATTCAGGTTGGTTCCGTGCAGTCTTATCCTCTGCAAAGTGAAGGACAGTATAGGAAAGATTCCAAGGACTCTAGCAAATATTCTCACTCAAGATTAAGGTCTGGAAAAGACATAGTACACACACCTCAAAGTTTTGGGAGAGTTGACTCTGAAATTCAGGAGGAACAACTTTACCCTTACGAGAAATACGTTAAGAGTACTTCAGATTCTAAGGAGTATACTTCATCTCAAGCTGGTTATCATGCTGGAAAATCATCGAGTAGTTCCCAAAGCTCTCGAGATTTTCCACAGTTTTACGAGAGGAAAGGTTCCAAAGTTGTAGTAACTGCATGGACGAAGGGGTAAGGAACATAACACATTCAAACTTTTGCAAGGAAAAGGTGGAAATTTAAGTAAAAGCAGTAAAGGTCCTTCAAGAAAAACAGGTGTTGCGGGACCGAAAGCACTCCCTAGTACTAGAATTTCACAAACTGAACAACACAGAACACGATCTCATTATCGACAAGAACAAGCCCAAACATCCTTTTATGGAGCATCCACGTCAACATCAGCAACAATAGCATCAGCAGTTTTAAGTACATCTAAAAGGGCTTCTTACGATGTAGAGAGTGGAAGAGAAATAACAAAAAGAAAGTCTCGTGAAAAGATGATACTGAATCTCTTACAAGCGAAGACCTTCCAACACCAATTATTATTTCCGGTACCAGCTTACCCGAGGGGACCAAAAGGTTTGTAGTAGACAAATTCACTGTTAACTTTACCGAGAAAGATGGAGAAGAGGATACTCTTATTTAATCTTGTAGAAAATTATATAATCCAATATACAAATTTAAATAATCAAATTATAAATGCAGTTATATAAAGAAATATAAATTTGGTGTATTAAAGGAAGAAAAACCTTCCTTTAAGTGTGAATCCTTCAACCCTCAAAGTTTAATAATGAAGTTAAATATATGAATGTTAATTTTATAATTACATTATATTATACATTATATTACACTGAATTAACTGAATTATATTTATTTACCAAAATAAAATAATTTAATGGAAAATTCTTTGTTGTCCTTTACAACCCGTTCTTTTGTTATGCAATATATATATATATATATATATATATATATATTATATATAATATTATAAATGCTATATATATAATATATATATATATATATATTATATATATATAAATATATTATATATATATATATATATATATATATATATATATATATATATATATATATATATATATAATATAATATATATATATATATATTATATATAATATTATATTAACTATATATATATATGTCAGCGTATGTATATATTTATATATGTATAATATATATATATATATGAATATTATTATATATTGTATTGTTATATATTATTATATATATATATAATATATATTATATTTATATATATTATATATATATATCTAGTAATATATATATATCTATAATATATAATATATAAATTAATATATATATATTATATATATAATATATGTATATATATAGTATATGGTATATATATATTTTATATATATAATATATATAATGATATATTTATAATATATAATATATATATAATAATATATATATATATATATATTATATATATAATATATAATATATGATTATTATTTTAGATGTAATATTAACTTATAAAATATATATATTATATATTATTATATTATATATATATATATTATATATAAAATATATATCGGTCTTTGTTATATAATATAGTATATATTCAACAGATAAACATCCACCACTGTCACGGCAGAGCTACGAATCAATGAGGGTGGTTCTAATTATCGTCGCCGAGCAAGACAAAGCAAGCCCAAAGAGAGATAGCTCACATTCTCCAACCCGTCCAGATCGAACTTGGACCTTGCTTTGCTGGCGAGTGCCCTATCCTGAGCTACCTGGCGCTTTTATAATTAAATTAAATATAGAAATAGCAAAAACATAGATATTGTTCATAAATACATAATACATACATGCGTAAATAATACATACAAATACACATGTATACACAAATCACGTATACAAATATATATAACACTACCATCATAAGCATTATTGTTATCACTAACATCAACCATCACTACAGTAACACTTATCATGAATGTTATCATTCTTAACACTAATTAGTAACATATTACCATCACTACACTAATTATGTATATAGAAAATATTACCTATCATTAACACTATGCATAAGCATTAAATTACACTAATTCTGGACGAGGACAAAATTTGACTTTTTGTCTGTTAAATGAGTAAAAATGGGTGTTTCTTATGAGTTTTGTGCGCGTGATCCCGATTTGCCATATTCATTTTGTTGTAACGGGCAGGGTTTTTTTGTAATACGAAATTAAAAATTTAATATTGCTATAAAACGATAAGCTTTAGTTAATTTACTCACCTATATATTTCTGCAATTTAAAATGTAGCTTTTCAAGATTTTCTACTGAGTTTGCTTGAGAACATCCTTTAGGTCCAACAAGCATAGTTCTGTCTGCAAGCATATTTGGAATTTGCCAATTTCCCTGATAACAGTTTTTTCTGATAGTTTTGAAATATTCTTGGTGAATCGCTCTACCATGCCTCATTCGCTATGTCCTAGAAGAAAAGTTCAAGTGTGAATTGAAGGAAATGTATTTTTTAGGGACTTGTACATCCATTTGCTTTTAATTTCGAAGGAGTTTCTGTGGGTATAACTATTTTTGTCTTCATAAGTTGTCGGCCCTTAATAGTTGCCGTATAAACCCAGTTATGACTTTTTAAAAGGATCTCCATGCAATTTTTCAATATTATTCAAGCTTTCATCAAAGTGATTGGTCCTCATTAGCTCCTTCATTTGTGGCCTCAAATATTATCCCTCTTTAATTTTACTTCACTGATCTAGGGAATTCTTAAATTACGTTATAGGATATCCTGGACCACTTTATCCTCATCCGCTTTTTACAAATTTTTTCATTAACTCGAGTTTTGGATGTGTCAAAGGAGGAAAGATATAACGTGTCAGGTTTCACAAGTGGTTTGAAAATTTCATTTTTGATTTCCAGGTATTATATTTCTTTTTGGCCATTGCTTCTTGACAAAGTGATTTTTTTTGCGATCTCTGCTATCCCACTCGCGTAGGAAACAACAAAATTTAGTATACCCTTGTTGGAGAACTAACAAAAGTGCTATAACTTTTAAATCGCCGCATTTATTCCAAGAATCCTGTTCGTATCGTATTTTCGATAACAAAATTTTCTTGTTGTCGTAGGTCTCTTTCATATATGGGCTCCATAGGTAATAGGGTCGAAGGTTTTACATTTCCATTATGAAGAAGCACTGTTTTAAACTGAGTTTAGAAGAATCTACAAACAATCTCCATTCCTTAGGATCATTACAGTCTCCTAATTCTCTCATTAATGAAACAACATCAGTACAATACACTAAATTGCCGTTTACCGAGAAAAAGCGTCGACGTCGCCGATAGAGGAAATTGTAGATCCCTTTCAAGAAGATTCCAACCCTTTATTCTAGATGCCAATAGTTGCCAATTGTTCGCCCAAAAGCAGGGACTCCGCCAGAGCGCCATCTATGGCATAGATGAGTTCATGCTGATCAATACTATGAGGTTTGTTAACATTCCATCTATAATCAGGTCTTCAAAGTCGTCATTTTTCTGGAGTAATTGTAAATCCTTCTTCGTCGAGTTTTTCTGAACGAGATTCACATTTTCGGTGGTGCAGGAAGGAAGCTTTTCGCTGTGAGGAACAGGCCTAATAGCCGAAGGTGGATTTTGGGATATTTAATGGTCTTCTTGGTCCCGATTGCGTTTCGATCAGTGTTTTTGATCGCAAAAATAACATCCATTGGCGTGGATGTTCCTTTGTTCCTCCACTACATTGATATTTCAATGCATAGTGTTCTGGACTGTCCGTTCAGCCAACCACTAAGTAATGTAACACAAGACGCACAGCAAATAGCAAAAAACAAATTTTACGATATAAATAATGATTACTTGAATTCAAAATATTTATATGCTTGTTTTTTCATTAAGGGGAGTAAATATTCCTCATTTGGGACTACAACGTTACCTCACCCAAAATGTAACAAAATTTTTTTTTGATCATGTGGGTTATCTGCCGTGGAATTGTTAATTAGTGAGTATATATTAATATATATTATATATTATTCTTTAATTTTAGTAGTATAGTAGTATAGTAGTATAGTAGTAGTTATATCTATAGTATATAATTATTATAAAGTATATATATAATATAGTATATATAGTAATATATTATTATAAGTATTATATTATAGTATATATATATCTGTAAGTGAAATTTAGAATCTATTTGAATGAAAAGCTTGATATATATTATATTATATATATATATAATATATATATAGTATATTATTATGATAAATTATATATATATTATTGTGTTAGAGAGTGTGTTCGGATAAGTGAATTGTTGTTCACGTATCCGCGGATGCGATATAGTTAAGATATCACTATCCGCGGATTGGCGGATGCGGATTTATGGATAGTTAAGTTTTTCAAGTTTTAGCCCATAGGAACTTAATATAAGTTATATATATATATATTATTATTAGTATAGTATAGTATATATATATATATATCTATATAAATAATATATATTATATATTATATATTAGCTGACGCCGTGGGGTAACCAGGAAGTTGCAGGATGCGGTCTTGGACAAAACTCTTTTGCATCCACTGCACAAACCTCTTGCCCAAGCCTCCACCAATTTGGGAAAAGGTTATATATGTAAGTTGCTTGAATTTAATTAATCCCTGAAATTAATATGGTTCAAAAACAAGAAGCTTCTGAGAGCCTTCAGGTAGATTTTTGTTTTATCTTTTGTCGGTCGTAAATGGAGATCTGCACACTGACAGACTTCTCACTGCTAGCAAGACTTTTGAGGGCATGCTAACTATCCCTGACGACTCTGCAAGATGTGGAAAACTTGTACAATTATTACGCCAAGACCAGTGGATTTTTATCTGATTCCAAGCTTTTTTTCTTTTGATATTCTTTCGATCATGATAGATGTGCTTTTGACACCTCTGAACAATACTCTTCATCGCTGTAGAAGGCCGATAAGATAGCGTTCATTTGGATTCAGCAATGATCTCTAACAAGAGGGTAATTGCGTGTTTGTTTGTATTCTTTTGCTTTTTATTGGCTGATGATATTTCTGCCTTTTAGCAGCATTTCATCACATAGGCATTCCTAAATTATTTTAACCCTCTGTAAACAGGTGTTCAAGAAAATATGTTTTGTATCTAGGATTTAGAAAGTTGCCCATTGTAATTGCGTCACCGTTTGGGCAGAGTTCGAAAACTATTATCTTTTCTTCAGCATGAGTGCTTTGTAATCCTTGAAAGTCCTTGCTTTAAAATATATATATATATATATTATATATATATTTATTATAATTAATTAAAAAAATTATATTATATATATATATTATAATATATATTGATATATTATATTAATAAATATTATATATATATATATAGGGTAGTGCACACACTGTTTCTTTATAATTCATAAGATAATACTAATCGGATGTCAAAATTTGACTGTTTGCGGTTGCGGATGCGGATAGTTGAATAAATGATGCGGATATCCACAATGCGGATTGCGGAGCGTTATCCGCTACACACCTCTAATATATATATATATATATATATTAATATATATATATATATATTATATAATATATATATATATATATTATATATATATAATAAGTAATCAACATAATTAATATCACAGGAAAAATGACACTTCACATTCAACGTCCAGATCCAGTTCGCTAAACATCTTTTATCATGTTTGGCGCTTTATTTTTTACCTATTTTTTTGGTTCCTGAATTTGAAAATGACGCTTTATATAGGGGGGGGGGGGGGGGGGGGGTGCTGGCGATCACCTTTTTTCATAAAATCGCAAGAAATAGAGTTAAACCAAAACAAGCCATTTTACACTCTGTGAATTATATTGTTAGTTTTTATGAAATATGTAAAATTACAAGAAAATCTAAGCCCGTTGTGCAAATTTGGAGGTTACATTCGTTTTCACCGTACCGAAATACATATAGAAACAGTTCATGATATCCATTTAACAAAATTTCTGTCGTCCAGTGTTATTGTTAACACTTTCACTATCACTGTTATTATTATCATCACTATTTACTTCTTGGTCAAAAAATATATGTCCGAATTTGGTTTTAACCATATAACCATATACTCAAAATCTTTGCCAAGATTTATCTGGTTTTATTTTTCTGTGGTGGGTCTTCTTTCGTCTAATGAAGGTTTTGATCCACAATATATATATATATTATATATATTATATATATATAATATAATATCTATTCTTATATATATAATATATATATATATATATATATATATATGTATATATATATATATATATATCTATTTATATATTGATATATATACTTATATATATTTATTATATATATAATATATATATATATATATAGTATATATATATATATAATATATATATATATATATATATATATAAGTATATACTATAATATATATATATAATAATTATATATATTATATATATAATATATATAATATATATAATATATATATATAAAATATATATATATAATATTATAATATATATATATATAATATAATATATATAATATATATTATATATATGATAAATATATATATTATATATATATATAATAATATATTATATATAAATTAAGGTGGCCTGATATGCGCCAACACATGCTGCGGATACCGCTGTAATATTTTAATATCCGCATCCGCGGATACTGCTACTAATTTTATACCGATGACGTGTATAATGAATCTGCTATAACTAGTGAATGTGAGCTGAAAATCTAAATGCATAACTTACCAGTTATTAAATTTATTTCTTAAATATAAGAAGCAATAATAAAAAATTAAATTAAAATTAAAAATTAACTAAAGTAATTAAATTGAAATTAATAAAGCAGCCTATATAAAATAAAAAAGAAATATGTAGCTAAAAAATAAATAATGAAATTAAAAAGCAACAAAAACAAATAATTAATGACATTGAAAAAAAAATTATTAAAATAGCAAATAAAATTGCCTTTGATTGCGCGTCTTTATATGTTTTACCGAAATATAGATATGAATTTATGGTCTTTTTCATATGGTTGTGGTTGGGGGGGGGGAAGAGCTTGAGGGGGAAATAAAAGTTTTGTCCACATTTTGCACCCTGGTACAAAACAGATACTTGGATTTGAAGAGCAGTTTATTGTATACTTGTGTATTCTTAGTTCCTCTGTGTGTGTGTGTTTTTTTTTTCATGTTTACTTGTGCAACGAGGGAATAGTTGGAATAACTGAGAAGAGGTTTAAAATATCTCGTAATCTAAAAAGAAAACCCAACTTCTTCGAAGCCACTTTTGCCAACGTTGTGACAAGAGATTTCTAGCACATTTTTCAGTTTATGTTAAGACCAAGGATGATTATATTGTTAGAATTTGTTTTTGAGAAGGTGATTTGTAGAATTTTAGTTTCTAAAAAGTTGAATTTCGCAATATGGAGACAACTGCGAAATCTAGATAGGTCAACAAGAAAAGAGTCGAAAAGATTAATAACATTATCATTTTCAGATGCAAAAGTGGGAGTAGATATGAAATGAGTAGATAAATAGAGTATCTAGTCATCGACATATGAATGAAAAGTATTAAAAGATCCACTGAGAAGATAGTTAATAAAAAAAAGGGAATAAAATAGGATATAAGACATAATTCTAAGTAGCACCACAATTGCCAGGGAATGAATAAGTTCGCATCAATAACATCTGATAGGTGATATGGAATGATTTGAAAGATTGCTAGACAAAAGTAAGCCATGAAACTGTGAGATAGGAAAATATATCTCCAGTAAACCTCGAGCGCCGAAAGCTATACTGATGATAGGAAAGTAGGGAGGGATACCAGATAATCCAAGAAATTAGACTTCAATAAGGATTTAAATGATTTAAAAAATCTCAAACCGAATGCAAAAGAAAGCAATAGGGCGATAGTTAGAAATGTCAAAGCTACTTCCTTTGTAATAGGTTAAATAAATGTGCCGCTTCAGAGTGAAGTAAGAGTGTTATATGTGTGTCACAGAAGTAATAATTAAACTAGGAAAGGTCAAGCAAAGATTACTCCTCCGAAAATTTCCCTAAATTTTTAGGACCGATGCAACGTCGATCAAATGCAATCACAGGTAAAGCATTGACCAACTGAGAGTGGAAGGAGTTGGTGAAGGATTGCCGGATTCGTCTTGTGTTGAGCTATTGAAATTGGAGGGCAAAACGCAGATAAGCCGAAGTTGAAATAGATGTTTTGGCAATATTCCAGAAAAATTTGTTTTTTAGCAGAATCAAAGAGGTTAACGCAACTTTTGATTACATGATAATTTCTTGCAACTATTCCGATTTATATAAAATAACGACGATTTGCAGAACGAGTATTTTTCCACTTCATGTACGCTCGTCTATCCTGAATGTAGCGAGAACAATCACAATCAAGCTATGGATTTTGAGACAAAGATTTAGAATTGTAGAAGGAATGACCTGTTACCCTCCAGCGATACAGACGCACAACTAACCGAGAGACCGAAGCGTCTTTAGAGTCAAAGTAACCAATTCAAACTTAGAGTAAATCAATGCAAAGCCCTCCAATCATCCTGATCAAAGTGCTAGTAGATACTCTTTAGGTTATGAATGGAGCTGCTGGAGATAAAAGCACTAAATTATAAGTTATAAATTGTGATCAATTTACCAATAGGAAAGAAGATTGGGTATTAATTGAAAGAATGACTATTGTTGGAGTTTGGTTTAGGGTTTACCAGAATTTGTTATTCCCTAAGCAGTTGCTCCGGATCGTCGAGAATGCTGAATGATTCGGCCTCCTTCCCTTCTGGTTCAGTGTGAGATTGTTGATCCATGTACAAGTTGCGAGGGACTTTGAATGTGAGAAAGTGGATACGAATCTTTTTTAGTTATAGCATTCAAAGATCTGTAATCACCATGAAGACTCCAAGTACCTGGGGTTTTCTTTGGCAAGAAGATTTGGAAGGTCTAATGATTCCATTCTTCAAAAGAGTGTCAAATTTTGCTTCTGTTGCTTTGAGTTTATCTTCTGGAGACGACGAGGTCTTGCAAACACTGGCGGAGAACCGCTAGTCCCTATGTAGTGAACAGGTCATTTTGATTAAATAGATGGTTCATTAGAAGTGATAGGTGAAATTAATCAATGATACTCTGGACAAAGATAAGATAATTAGTCTGCAATGTTAGCATTGACCTTGTTCTAAAGGAATTCCTTCGGAATAGACGTTGAAGAAGGTGCTAAGAAGAAATGTATTAGTATCTTGTAAAGTTTTCTTCCCAAATCGATAAATTAAGTGTAATTGGGTGTAGAAATTCCATTACCCAATATTGGCATTGCGATATCTGCTAATACGAAAATCCAATTAAATTAACTACGAAGCTTCTTGATCGTTATATATGTCACTATTTCACCGTAACACATGCTAGTCAAGCCATTGGCTGAGGAACAATTTACATTAGTTGCAAATAGGAAACATGCTGGTTACCATCGAAGAAGTAGTTGAACTGAAGCGCCGGTTTCCAAGAGAAAGAGAGTAGTGTCTGCGTCGATATTGATAGTAATCAGCAATCAGCTCGCTCTTATAGATTTTCTGTTGGTGTGGGAAAAAAGTGTAAGAGGGCGCGAGACGAGGTTTGCATCTGCACATTAGATTTGTCAGGTCACCAAGGTCTGCGTGTTTTTGCCTGTTGAGCGAAGCAAATGTGTGCACGGCAAATGTGGGGTCTTTGGTTTTGACTATGTGGAAGAAGTCCTTCTGGTATTCCCGTTGCCGATGCTGTTGTTGTTGTTGCTGCTGCTGCTGCTGTTGCTGTTGCTGTTTGTGTATTCATTGTTGTTTACACTGCCCAGAACACGAGCGGATGAGACCAAAACAACTAGATCATTGGCTATGTTCACCATGTTCTCTAATGGTAGTGCTGTCCGGCGTAGCCATAGTTGGCCGAATGTTTGGTTGAAGAGTCTTTGAAGAACTGCATCCGAATGATGTCTTCTCCAATTTTTAATTTGGCCCCATATCGAAACATTTCTCTCAGATGACGGGAAGACTTGCCACTGTAGGCTTGTTTGGACATAAACTCGCCATTTTAAACCTTACTCATCATTGTGCAAGCCGAGCGTACAAGCTCTGACATGTGCGTACGTGATCTGAATTTCATGTTTGTTTCTCGCGTGTTCTTCATTTCATCCAGGCTGTACTTAGATATCCATCATTTCACCAACCGTGTTTTCTCAAGTATTGATAGACGCACGTAAAGTGTAATTAATTCGCCAGACAGTTTTTGTTATATCTGTGGTGAATATACAGTGTTAAAGCAATAGGAGAGTATCACAAATTTTGTGAAAAAGCATACTCGGTATACTTCGGACTAAAACTTGGAGATGAAGATAAAGTTTGAGAGCCTCATAAAGTGTGCAAACGGTGCCTTGAGGATGTCCAAAGTTGGTTCAAAGTAAAGAAGAAAGCTTTACGTTTTTTGATTCCTTTGGTATGGCATGAGCAGAGAGCACTATACTGAAGATTGTTACTTCTGTTCTTGCAATGTATAAAGGGTATAATTCCAATGGAAACATTCATTTCATACCCAATCTTCAATCTGGCAATTCGCCAATCCCTCACGGGTTCAAATATTCAGTACCCAAGACCCCAGCTACATTGGAAGAAATACCTTGTTATTTTGAAGATGTAGTTATACATGAATCCAGTTGAATGAATTCAAGTTCTGATTTTGAAGAATAATAAAGCCAAACTTTTCTCTCAAAGGAGGTTAATGATTTTAGTAAGGGACATTGGCATCTTTCCAAGATGCTTGCAGAGTTACTTCGGATCAAAAGGTCAAAAGCAGGAATTTTATTTGTCGCTGGGTGTTATTTTTCGTGGTTCAGAACATGGTGAAAAAGATTTCGTGACTTATTTTTCCATGGTAGTACAACTTGGTCCCTATTGCATAAACACTGAAGGCTTAATCGTCAATTCAAAATTTGACATGATTCATGCTCAGTGGCTGTCTATTTATTGATTCTTCGAAAAGAAAACCTGAAAGCGGTTTTTACTCATTAACAGTGGCTCATTTCCTTCCATTCCTGAGGTCATTCCGGTAACACTTGAAGGAGACCTTACGAACCTGCCGAAAAGGTTCTTCGGAAACTCAAATAGGAAGACCACGGATGGCTAGTGTGTGGAGATTTTTGAAGGTCTTGTGCATGCTACTTGGGCAACAAGATAGATTTACCAAATACCCTTTTACGCTACCTGCCTATCGGGAACAGACGAGACCCGTACCAAATCATGGACGAAAAAGACATCGGCAGACCCAGGAAGTGTACAGTCGGTGGAAAAGAACTTCTAGTACCTCCCCATAAAGTTTTACTACCACCACTCCACAATAAATTGTGATTGATGGAGGCCAACTAGTGAAATTACTTCCGAATGATGGAAAATGCTTCAAATACTTGTGTTCCCAAGTGTCTCAGTCCTAACAGAGGGGAAAACTTAAAGAAGGGTGCTGTTTCACCGGACCGGACATTAGAAAGCTTATAACTGACCATACATACATTCGTGATGATCATGACAGATCCTCAGAAGAGAACGGTTGAGACCGCGTTCAACAGAGTTGTGCAGGAATTTTGGGCACAACAGGACCTAACTACTAAGGAGACTCGGTGCGCGGACGCAATGTTGAAAGCATTCACGCTTTAGGTTTCCTAATGAGCTTAAAAAGAACCTTTCGATCTCCATTTCCCATTTTCGGTTACTTTCCGGGAAATTTTGGGACTCTGTGAGCCGTGAGGAACAAGAATAAGATTTCACTCAGGACATCAAAGAGATGGAGAGGAGATACCAAGGGAGACTGGAACTTTCTTGATGATAACCGATTACCTGTTGCGATCTACCTATAGAGAGGATTCCGGAGCTGTCCATCCATGCGTAAATGGACGAAGATGAGTCCTTAAATGCAGGAATAAACTATTTTAACATGTATAAACAGAGTATTATTTTAACTTTAAATTGATTTCAATGAAATTTATGCATAAAAATTCATTTATATTCTATATTTTCATTCCACTTACATATATTCTTAATTCACCATAGGTTCCTAAATTGTTAAAACAACGTATGCCCTCATGAAAAACCAAGCTAATTTTCTGGATCAGCAACACCGAAAAACATAAAAATTCATGTTAAATAACCAAAAGGGCTTTCAATTTTTTTTTTTTTTTTTTTTTTTTTTTTTTTTACAGACCTGTGTATTTTTTAAAAACATTCTATTCATTAAGTCAAAATAACCTACTTCATAATACAATTGTATATCTACAACAATGTTATATTTAGGCTTATAAAATCACGCGATATATTTTTTTCCCGTCATACAAGGGTTTGCATTATTTTTCATATTTTCCTTGAATCCCATTGTGTGAGAGTTTCAAGCTCCACTAACAATTGGCAATTTTGGAACACTCTTTACAAAATACATATAAATCCATTGATTTTTAGATATTATAACATTTTAACAATTATTTTTGACAATATATATAATATACCGGTATATATATAATATATATTATATATATATTAATATATATAATATATAATATATATATAATATTATAATATATTATTATATATTATATATATTATAGTATATACCGTATATATATATATATTATATATATATATCATGATATATATATATATATATATATAATATATATAATATTATAATATATATATATAATAATTACTAATATATATTATATATATATATAATAATTACAGTAATATGTATATATACCTCCTACTGTTATATATATATATATTATATAATATATTATTTATATATATATAAATATATATATAATATATAATGCAACATCCAATCATCATCATCATCACCCACCTCCTTTCCCCAGACTAGAAACAGAAAAATATTAGAAGAATACGATTCAAGCGATATAAGCAAAGCCCGCCTTACCGGCCCCCTTTATTGCGCTTAAGTTGGAGGAACTCGTCCGCAGTCAGATAAATCCACCCTAGAGCTTTCACGGGCTTCGCGTACGAAACCTCACTATGGTATCAGTCGTCAATGTAGGGTCATCCTTTGTAACAAGTGGGCCACAAACAATACCTCTCCTCACAAAATTCCCGCCATTCACTCCTATTATTGCCCTTTTTTCTCGCCTCTGCCAAACTAACATTCTCTCCTCCAGGCATCTCTTTACTGGACTCAATCCGCTTTTCTTCGGTCTCCCACTGGTCGATTCCCAGCACACCCACCACTACACATCCACTTAACCATACTGATTATATGCCTTCCTTTCTACATAACCAAACCATCTGAATGTACTTTCATTTATGCTCTCATTTACCCCTTTCTTCACACCACACAACTTTCTAATACGTAAGTCCCTATTCATCCTCCTCCAAATGTCCACTTTACGACCTCTTTTGTTCCTCCTACTTATCACTTTAGTTTCCTTTTTCCTCTCTAGTATTAATTCAAACATCTTTCCTTTTCAGACTCTCATCATGCTTTACTAGCATTTAAACCATGCTTCTTTTTCCTTTAACCGCTAGCATCACCTCTGTCTTCCACCTTCACGTGCTAACATTCTTACTTGCCTATTTTAGCATATTCACAACTTATTTTGCCGCTACTTAACGAACAGCTTCCTTCATTTGGCATTCCAGATATGTTTCAGTTCAACTGTTCACTATGTCAACGATTTATTTTCAAACTTGCTCTTAAATACTCTATCCTTATTAAATTGTTCTACTTTACTTCTCACTTTTAATTCTCCCCTTCCTTCCTTATACCTTCCTCTCCATCCAAGCCCTACTAACTTAATTTTTACTAAAATACAACATTAATGATCCGATATTCCCATTCTAACCCCCTCATTGATTAAACATTCCACTATACTTCAACATCCTTATTCACCAACACGAAATCAATCGACCTCTCCTTCGGCTAGCTCCATCTCTAACCTACAAAAACTCTAGTTTCCTTTTGATATATTTGTCCGCGTTAACAGCAATGTTATTTTACTTCACACATACCCACCTCTCTCCTCACAGAATAAGCTAAATCTGGCATTCTACCATTCTCCTTTTCTCCCGACACCCAAAACCACCTGTCACACCATCCCTTTTTTTGATCATGATCTTTCCAACACCATTTAAGGTCATCAACACAATCACTCTGAATCTCCTACTCCACCAGTCCAAACCACATTCGATTATCGCCAGAAAATGCTCCTACTCTCTTTCAACATTACCCTCAGGCTAGACCATATGTTCACAGAACAACAACATACCTTGACTTTCAACTTAAATTTAACCAATTGGAATTCTAGTCAGTCATTAGAGATGTGCAACTCCCTTCTCTCCCTCTTCATTTCTTTCCAATCACAGCAATAAGCTTTATCGTTACACCACTCATTTTCAACGGTTCCTTCCATCTTTGTTTCAGTCCAGCGAGCCATAATTCTATTTACCCTTTTCAATACCATCCACTCACTTCTCTCCTCTTTCTCCTCAACCATTTTCCCTCTGCGACATTTCAATGTACCCTACCATATTGATTGGCATAATTTTTGACAAGGATAGAAGGGTCGCATTACGGCGATAAACTACCTCTGCTCGATTTAGTGCATTTATCATTCCTGGACAAAAGATATAACTGATAGGTGGGACCACGCCAGCCCAATACACTGGTCACAAATTTAGCCGTCTCTACACACACAGACACTACGCGGGCTGTGGGCAATATCTTCTCATGCGTCACGACATAGGGATATAAGTAATAAGGGAGTGTCTGTAAAGTGTTGTCTAGATAGAGGAGTGGTGGATAGTATATTCTTCTAATGTTATATTTGATACGTGATATAAGGTGGTGTCTGTAAAGGATGTTGTCTTTGGAGGTAAATTCATGTGATATGAATCGGCAAAAAGAGAGAGAGGAACTCATTAGGTAACTAAAATAATAAGATAAACCACAACCAACATAGACCAATAAGGTATTTCACCTGCGCGAGTGACCTACTCTCTCTTCTTCTCTCTCTTCTACTTCTCTCTCGTCCGCTCTCTCCTCTCTCTTCTATATATAAGTATATATTAATATATATTATATATCATATATATATATAATATATATCTATATATATATATATATATATAATATATATATAATTATATCATATTATGTCAGAGTGGGCACCTCCGCTCATCTTGGGGTAGTTCCGCTATCCAACCTCCGCACCTTGACGGAAACGTAGTCGCTAGCGCTCTCCGCCTTATTCAGCACCAGTCAACCCCGCTAATCGCAAGTCCGGCACGTCCACACGTTTTCCCGCTAATAATTGGTCAACTTAACCTAAAGAATTAATCTAAATACTTAACATTATCTTATATTTAAAAAAATTATTTATAATATTCTTTCGTGCATGTGATAACACGCACACAAATCCTCATAGATGTTTCCACTTCCTCCTCATAATGTCGTCTTCAAAGACAAGAGATCCATATTACTTTCAAAAAGATTAAGGTGCTCAAAATTAAAAGCAGTTTAAGCTGACCTCTTTGCCTCAAAATATTCCCCACCCAATACTAAATATTCCGCTCTACAACCGCAGAACTAGGGAGAGGTAGGTGTATTATACTTTTATAACACATTCAACAAATTCTGCCATATGCTGAAAGGGAACAGATTTCCTTGGTGAAGGAGTGCTGGCTGTTAGTTCTACTTCCAGCAGCCATTGCTAATTTTACGGTCCATCACCTTAAACATCATTTCTGCCTACCTGCTGAAATATTTTGACCCAACTCCAGTACGACGCCATAAAGAATTTTTATTTTCGTCCAAGACTTTAAGTAGACTCCAATTGAAAGCCTCGACTCTGTAGAGTCCGATGCGAATGCTACGTTCCAGCCTCGTAGCTTATATATATATAATATATATATAATATATATATCATATATATATATATATATACTATATCTATTAATATATATATATATATATATATATATATATATTATAAATATATAATAATATATATATATATATATATATAATATATATATATATCTATATAATAGGTATAAAATATTATAGTAAAGTATAATATATATATTAATATATATACTATATATAATATATATATATATATATATATAAATATATATATAATATATATATATATATATTATCTATATATATATAATATATATATATATATATATATAATAATAATATATATATATATATATATATAATATATATATATATATATATATATATATATATATTATATATATATATATATATATATAATATAAATAATATATATATATATATATAAATATATATATATAATAATATATTGAATATATATAATATATATATATTAATATATAGTATATATATATTATATATATATATATATATATAATAAATATATATATAAAATATATATATATATATATATATATATATAAATATATATATAATATATAAAATATAAATCATATATATAATATAGTAATATTATATATTATTTATATATATATATATATATTGTCAAGTTATCTTGCCTGGAGGCCACAATTTCTCAAATATGAGATTCACTAGTTTATTTATTTAATTTTGGAAAGAATATTATTATTAATTTCGCTATTATTTATTTAAGGTTAAATATTTTCATAATTCCACTCAATTTATTAGTTTATAAAATAAATTTATTTGTGGTACATTGCAAATGTCATAAAAAATAAAAATTTTTAAAGCTTTTTGTAATACGCTTTATACGCTGATTTCAATTTAAATATTAAATCATTTAAAAATGATAATTATTAGTTTTAGTTAATTGCTATAATTTAAATAATGCCAATGACTATAAAAAGGCAGAGATTTTATGATAAGGGCTTTTTGCGTTTCGTACTATCGTTCTTGAAACTTGTGATTGGGATTTTCTTTTAATATTACTTATGAGTAAAACTTCTGCTTTGTTCTTGATTGATTTGCTATCCTGCACAGCGACCTGATTATTGGAAAACATTCTCATTGGAAATTGAGCCTAGTATTCAGCAGTTATAAAGGATTTATTATAGTTAAAACCCCTAGACAAAGAACTATTTACTGATACTGAACCCGCGTTCTCGCCCTATAAAATATCTCGACAACGTTTGGGGGCTTGGTCCGAAGAGAACTATAACAACATTATTTCTTCACATTCTGCTGATTCAGATACTCATCATCTTCTATTCTTTCACGGTTTTCCCACTTTGTCAACATATCAATGGACTCCGATCCTGGTGCCAGATGGCTAAAGATCAGGCTAAAGCAAAGAGCTCTGATTTCATTAAAGACAGAGAGAAGGCCTACTAGAAAGAGGACTGCTGAATTGGAAAAGAGTTAAAAGAATCTCAACTTAAGAAAGGAAGCTTCAACTC
>JABUQX010026268.1:0-23556 GCA_015478945.1 Trachelipus rathkii
CAAAGAGATACCTTAAGAGAAAGTTCCCCCTCCTTGAATAGGGCTATGACCCGCTAGTGTAATTTACACCTAGGAATCCCCTTCCTTGAATAGTGGCTAATGCGGTGGGTGTGAATTACCTAGAGAAGTTCCCTTCCTGCAATAGGGCTATGCCGCGAGAGGTGATAAAGTTTACCTAGAGAGTTCCCTCCTTGAATAGGGCTTGCCCATTTGAGGTGTGAATTAACCTAGAGAAGTTCCGGTCCCTTGAATACGGCTATGCTCGTTTGGCCTGTAATGTGTGGAATTACCTAAGAATTCTCCCTCCTTGAATAGCTAATGCCCGTGAAGGTGAGAATTGAACTTGAGGGATAGAGTTGTTCCCTGTCTCCTTCGAACATGTGCTATGCCCGTTGAGGTGTGAGATTGACCTTATTGAGATTAGTGTGGTGTGTCGCGCCTCCTTGGAATTTAGGGTCTTATGGGCTCTCCTTTTGTTGATGGTGTGAATTATCTCTTATAGAAGAGTTTTTCCTCCTCTTTGAATATTTGTCTTAGTGCCTGTTGATGGTGTGTAGATGAATGAGTGAAAGTTTGCGCGCTATCCGTGGTTATTATATTATGGGTGCTATTGCGCGTAGGTGTGAATTACTAGAGAAGTTCCCCCTTTTGAATAGGGCTATGCCCGTGAGGTGTGAATCACCTAGAGAAGTTCCCCTCCTTGAATAGGGCTATGCCCGTGAGGTGTGAAATACCTAGAGAAATTCTCCTCTTTGATATGGGTCTATGTCCCGTGAGTGTGATATTACCGTTAGAGAAGTCCCCTCATTTTTTTGACTAGTATGGGCTAGTGCCCTTGAGTGTGTGCGTGAATTCCGTTAGAGAAGTTCAGTCACTTCTCGTCTTTGAATTATTGGCTGAAGTGCCTCGTGATTGGTGTGAATTCCCTAGATGAAGGTTTCCCGCTCCTTGATAGGGCTATGCTCGTGTTGGGTGTGTAATTTATACCTAGAGTAAGTGTTCGCCTCTCCTTAAATAGGGCTATGCCCTGAGTGTGAATTATTGAAGATTCACCATACGGGGTAATAGGGCTATCCTGTGAGGTGTGAATTATGTATAGAAGAAGTTGCCGCTCCTTGAATAGGCTATGCCCTGAGGTGTGAATTACCTAGAAAGTCCCCTCCTTGTAATTAGGGGCTATGCTTGTGAGTTGTGAATACCTTTAGAGAATTTCGCCCTCCTTAATGGGCTTTGTCGTGAGGGTGAAATTCCCGTAAGAGAAGTCCTCTCTCTTTTTAAATAGGGCTATGCCACGTGAGGTGTGAATTGCCTAGAGAAGTTCCCCTCCTTGAATAGGGCTATGCCGCCCGTAAGGTATGAATTACCTAGAAAGTTTCCCCTCTTAAATAGGGCTAATGCCGTGAGGTGTGAATTAATTAGAGAGGTTCCCCACTACCTAAATATAGGGCTATGCCCCGTGAGGTGTGAATTACCTAGAGAAGTTTCCCCTCTTGAATAGGCTATGCCCGTGGTGTGAATTACCTAGAGAAGTTCCCTCCTTGAACAGGGCTATGCCCCGTGAGGTGTGAATTACCTAGAGAAGTTCCTCCTCTTGAATAGGATATTGCCGTTGACGCTGTGAATAAAACCTAGAGAGGTTCCCGCTCATTGATAGGGCTAAGGCCCTTGAGTGTGTGAATTACCTGAGAGAAGTTCTCTCTCTTTGAATAGGGCCTATGCCGTGCGAGCGTAGTGAATTAAAACTATGAAGAAGTTCCCCTCGTGTAATAGGGCTATCCCGTGAGGTGTGGAATTCACCTAGAGATTGTTGTCCGTCCTCCTTGAATAGGGCATGCCCATGAGGTGTGAATTACCTAGAGAAGTTTCCCCTCCTTGAATAGGGCTATGCCCGTGAGGGTGGTGAATTACCTAGAGTAGTTCCCCTCTTTGAATAGGGCTAAGCCCCGTGAGGTGTGAATTAAATCCTAGAGAAAGTTTCCCCTCCTTGAATAGGGCCTAAGCCAGTGAAGGTGTTAGATTACCATAGAGAAGTTCTCTTGAATAGGGCTTTATGCCCGTGCAGGTTGAAATTACCTAGAGAAGTTCCCCTCCTTAATAAGGCTATGCGCGTGAGGTTGTGTGAATTACCTAGAGAATTCCCCTCCTTTGAATATGGAGCTTTGGCCCGTGTAGGTGTGAATTCCTTAGAGAAGTTCCCCTCTCCTTAATTAGGGCTATGCCCGTGAGAGAGTTAAATACCTAGTAGACGAAGTTCCCTCTCTTGAAATGGGGTCTATGGCCCGTGAGGTGTGTTGTGATAGGTTTATAAGAAAAGATGAATGTTCCCTCTCGCTTGTATACTAGGCTATTCGTTAGTATTCTGTGAATTCCCTAGAGGAAGTTCACCCTCGCTTGAAATTATGGGCTACGTCCGTGATGGTGTGAATTAACATAGAGAAAGTTCGCCCTCCTTTTGAAGTAGCGGCTATGCCCGTGAGGTGTGAATTAATTATTGAGAAGTTGCTCTTCTCACTAGATAGGCTATGTGATGCCCGTGAAGTGTGTGAATAAACCTAGAGAAGCTTTCCGGCTCCTTGAAGTAGGGCTATTCGCCGTGAGTTGAATTCCTAGAGAAGTTCCCTCCTTGAATAGGATATGCCCGTGAGGTGTGTGAATTACCTAGAAAAGTTCTCCTCTTTGAATAGGGCTATGCCCGTGATGTGTGATTACCTAGAGAAGTTCCCTTCCTTGATAGGGCTATGCCCGGTGAGGTGTGGAATTACTAAGAGCAGTTGCCCTCCTTGTAATGGGCTAATGCCTCATGAGGTGTGAATTACTAGAGAAGTTCCCCTCCTAATAGGGCTATGCCCGTGAGGTGGAAATTACCTAGAGAAGTTCCCCCCTTTATGAATAGGGCTATTCCCGTGAGGTGTGAATTACCTAGAGAAGTTCCCCTCCTTGAAGAGGGCTATGCCCGTGAGAGTGTGAATTACCTAGAAGAGTTCCCCTCGTGAATAGGCGTGACGGCGTGAGAGAGTTGGCGCACGTGGGCGAGTCGTGTTGGAGGTTAATGGAAAGCCTAAGTATGAGTTGTCTATAGATACATGCTCGCACTGAGATTAGGATGGCAGTAGATCGTGTGGATGTGTGACTGATCTGTTGCATCGCTCAGATGCAGTCAGCGAGCTCGATGTGTGGCATGCGAGGTGAGGATGAAGCTGATCTAAATGGAACACAGACGTGCCGTGCGTTCAATTCTCTATGTAGAGACTTAACATAGAAGACCGCGAGTGCGAGTGTGCTTCTGCCGGCGACACACGCTGAGGTCGTTGGTGCAAGGATAAGAGCGCGTATGAGAGTGAACTGGAGGCATGTTACGGACGCAGCAGGCCGCAGGACGCAATGATGTATATGGTGGGAGATAGGGACGCTAGACTCTGGTGTCGAGGGCCATTCATCTGGGGGACGCGGAGATACGGTGATTGATGAGTCTGAGTTGTTGGAAATGTATCGTTGGACCGTGGATCTTTGCGTAGCAGCTGATGCGTGTAGAGGATCGTGACATTCTGTCTACGCTGCATGCGCGGTGTGGATTTATGTAGACTAGCGAGTATCAGAGAGACAGTAGCTAGTGAGAGGGAGTACGACGTAGCGTGATATGGTAGATATTCAGTCATAGAACGCGGGACGGCATGGAGTGGTGTGTGAGGTGAAGTCTGTGTGCGCGATGCGTATAGAGCGTATCGAATAGCCGATCTTCGGACAATACATGCCTTGAAAAAGGGCTATGCCCGTGAGATGAGAATACCTAGGGAAGTTTCCCTCCTTGAATAGGGCCTTTTGTCCGTGATGGTCGTGGAAGTTCCCTAGAGAAGTTCCTCTTCCTTTAATAGGGCTATTTGCCCCGTTGGAGTGTATTTGGTGGAAGGGAACGCTGTCAGACCTTGTTAGAGTTCCCTCTGTAATATGGCTATGCCGTGTGGTGATGAATTACCGTCAGAGAAGTTCCCCTCTCTTAAATAGGGCTATGCGCCCGTGAGGTGGTGATTAATTAGAGAAGTTTCACCGCTACCTAAATAGGGCCTATAGCCCTGAGGTTGAAATTACCTAGAAACGTAAGTTCCAATCTGCTTACGGCGAATAGGGCTATGCGGGACCCGTGAGGGTACGTGAATTAACTAGCCACACTCCCTCCTTTGCAAGTAGAGGCATGCCCGGTAGAGGTGTGAATTACCATCCTGATGAGTAAGTACGTCTCTCTCTATTTTGAGAAGAGGGATATATGCCGTTAGGGTCATTGATTTGACCAGATAGAAATTTGAGTGACTGAATTCCGACCTCCATGTGTCATAGTTAGTTATGTGATGTCTGATGCCACTGTTGTTATCGTTGAGTGTTGCTGTGGAGGTGAGAGCTGAACCCTGTATAGGATATGTAGAGCGTTCGTTCTCGTTCTCACGATGCTTGCTGAATATGAGGGCTGATTGCCGTAGATGGTGTGAATTACCTAGAGAAGTTCCCCTCGGTAATTAGGCTATTCCCGGTGCAGTCGTGTTGAATTAGCGCCTGCGACTGAGGAGTCATATGCGTGCGTCCCGCTCCTTGAGTAGAGGCTAATGGCTTGACTGATGGTATGGGCAGTGTGAATAGTATACCTGAGGAGTCAGACGTATTCGGCCCAGTCCTATGGAAGTAAGATGCTTGAGTGACACTGCGTGTTGATTGGTGTGAATACCTTAGGAGAAGTTCCCCTCTATGAATGGGTAATGCCCGTGAGGGTGTGAATTACAAATCTAGAGAAGTCCCCTCTCTGTGAATATGCTAAGCACCATGAGGTGTTATTACTAGAAGAAGTTCCGCACTCCTTGAATGGGCTAGTGCCCGTGAGGCTTTGAATTACCTAGAGAAGTTCCCCTCCTTGAATAAGCTATGCCCGTGAGGTGTGAATTAACCTAGAGAAGTTCCCTTCCGTGAATAGGGCTTTTGCCCGTGAGGTGTGAATTTACCTAGAGAAGTTCCCCTCCTTGAATCAGGGCTAATGCCCTGGTAGAGGTGTGAATTACCTAGGAAAGTTCCCCTCCTTGAATAATAGGGCTATTGCCCGTGAGGTGTGAATTAAAAAGAGAATTCCCCGTCCTTTGGAATAGGGCTATGTTCTGGATGATTTGTGAAATTCCCTAGAGAAGTTCCCCTCTTGAATAGGGCTAGTTATGCCCGTGAGATGTGAATTACATAGAGAAGTTCCCCTCGCTGAATAGTGGCTATGCCCGTGAAGTGTGAATTAATTAGAGAAGTTACCCGCTCCTTGAATAGGGCTATGCCGTGAGGTGTGAATTACCTTAGAGAAAAGTTTCCCCTCCCTGGAGATAGGGCTAATGCTCGTGCAGGTGTGAATTACCTAAGAATATTCCCACTCCTTGAAATATGGGATACTGGCCCGTGAGGTGTGTAATTACTAGAAAAAGTTTGTTCACTCTTGTGAATAGGGCGTATGCCCGTTGGAGTGTGAAATTAACCTAGTAAGAAGTTCCGCTTTCCTTGAATAGGGCTATGCCCGTGGGTTGTACCTAGAGAAGCTTCCCTCCTTGAGGATAGGGCTTATGCCCATGAGGTGGTGAATTAACCTAAGAGAAGATTCCCTGATTGAATAGGGCTATGCCCGTGAGGTGTGAATACTAGAGATTTCCCCTGCTATGAAATAGGGCTATTCCGTGAGGTGTGAATATACCATAAGAGAAGTTCCCCTCCTTGAAATAGGGCTATGCGCGTGAAGGTGTGAATACCATAAGAGAAGTTCCCTCGTGAATAGGGCTATTCCCGGGAGGGTGAATTAACCTAAGAAGTGCCCCTCCTTGAAATAGGGCTATTGCCCGTGGGTGTGAATTAGCCTAGAGAGAGTTCCCCTCTTGAATAGGGGGCCTACTGCTCGCTGAGGTGTGAATTACCTAGAGAAGTTCCTCCTTGAATAGGGGGGCTTTGCCCTTGGGGTGTGAATTACCTAGAGAAGTTACCCTCCTTGAGATAGGCTATGCCGCGTGAGGGTGTGGAAATTACCTGATAAGTTTCCCTCCTTGAAAAGGGCTATGCCCGTGGAGGTATAGAATGTAACCGTAGAGAAAGTTCCCCTCCTGAACAGTGCTATGCCGTGAAGGTGTGAATTACTCGTAGAGAAGTTCCCCTCCTTGAAATGGGCTATGCCCGTGAGGTGGAAGTTACTAAGAAGTTCCCCTTCCTTGAATAGGGCTATCCCGGTGAGGTGGAATTTAAATTAGAGAAGTCCCTACCTGAGAGAGTAGGGGCTATGCCCGTGGAGGTTGTGAATGACCTAGAGAAGTTCCCCTCAATGAATAAGGGCTATGCCCGTGAGGTTGAATTACCTAGAGAAAGTTCCCCTCCTTTGAATAGGGCTAATCCGTGAGTGTGAATTACCGTGAGAATTCCTCCTCTTTGATAGGGCTATGCCGTGAGGTGTGAATTACCTAAGAAGTTCTTCCCCCATTGAATAGGGCTATGCCCGTGAGTTTGAATTACCTAGAGAACAGTTCCCCTCCTGTTAATAGGGCTATGCCCGTGAGGTTGGAATTCCTAGAGAATCCCCTCACGTTGAAATAAGGGAATACTGCCCGTGTGGTGTGAATTACCTTAGAGAAGTTCCCCTCCTTAATAGGGCTATGCCCGTGAGGTGTGAATTAATTAGAGAAATTCCCCTCCCTAAAGTAGGGCTATGCCCCGGAGGTGTGAATTACTTAGAGAAGTTCCGCTCCTTGAAAAGGGCTATGCCGTGACGTGTGAATTTACCTAGAGAAGTTCCCCCTCTATGAAATAGGGCTATGGCCCTGGAGTGTTGAATTTACCAGAAAGTTTCCCCTCCTTGAATAGGGCTATGTCCGTGAGGTGTGAATTCCCTAGAGAAGTTCCCCTTCCTTGAATAGGCTATGCCCGTGAGGTGTGAATTACCTAGAGAAGTTCCCCTCTCTTGAATAGGGCTATGCCCGTTGTGTGAATTCCGTAGAGAAGTTCCCCTCCTTAAATAGGGCTATGCCGGAGTGTGAATTAATGTTAGAGAAGTTCACTACACAATGGTGCTGATGCCCGTGGAGGTTGAATTACCTAGAGAAGTTCCCTCATTGAATAGGGCTATGCCTCGTTTGAAGGTGTGAAATTACCTAGAAAGGTTCCCTCCTTGAATAGGGCTATGCCCGTGAGGTGTGAATTACCTAGAGAGGTGTTCTCACTCTTTGAAATAGGGATAGCCGTAAAGGTGGTGGATATACCTGATAGAAGAGGTTGCCCCCCATTGTGAGGGCTGATGCCTGTGGTTAAGGTTGAGAGAGCGCGTCCCCACAAGCCCCCTCTGAATAGGCTATGCATCGTGAGCTTACGACATTACCTAGAGAGTTTCGCTCTGACTAACCTCTGATCGAGAGTAGGGCTATTGCCATGCGAGGTGTGAATTACTAGAGAATCCACACCTTGAATAGGCACACACGCGGCGGCATAGTGTGACATACTCTCGTAGAGAGAGAGATCCCCTCGTGAAAGTAGAATTGACGCTAATTGCCCCGTGAGGTGTGAAATATACCTAGAGCAGAGTAGCGCACCGCGCGCACACGGGAGAGCTGATCTGACTCTCTCTATAATTACCACACACACGTTCCGCTATACGTCTAATAGAAGAGTGTGGAAATTACCTAGAGAAGGTTTCCCCTCGTTGGAATAGGGCTATTCCCGTGAGGTGTTGAATTACCGTAGAGAAGTTCCCCTCCTTGAATAGGGCTATGCCCGTGGTGTGAATTACCTAGAGAAGTACCCTCCTTGAAATATGGCTAAGCCCATTGAAGGTGTGAATTACCTAAGAATTTCCCTCCTGAATAGCTAATGCCCGTGAGGTTGATATTACCTACGAGGAGAAGTTCCCTCCTTGAATATGGCTATGCCCGTGAGGGTGGTGACATTACCTAGAGAAAGTTCCCCCCTTGAATAGGGCTTTGCCCGTGCGTGAGGTGTGAATTACTAGAGAAGTTCCCCTCCTTGAATATGGGCTATGCCCAGTAAAGGTTTGGAATTACTAGAGAAGTTTCCCTCCTGAATAGGGCTATGCCCGTGAGTGTGAAATCTAACCAAGAGAAGTTCCCTCCTTGAATAGGGCTAATGCCCGTGATTGTGATTACCCTAGAGAAGTTCCCCTCCTTGAATAGGGCTATGTCGTGAGGTGTGAGGTTACCTATAATTTTCAACTGCTCATTGAGTAGGACTTATGCCCGTGAGATGTAAAGTTATTAGAGAAGTTCCCCTCCTTAAATAGGGCTATCTGCCCGTGAGGTGTGAATTACCATGAGAGTTCCCCTCTTGAATAGGGCTATTGCCCGTGAGGGTGTGAATTACCTAAGAAGTTCCCCCTCCTTGAATAGGGATATCCCGTGAGGTGTGAATTTACCTAGAAAAGCTCCTCTTGAAAGGGCTTTGCGAGTGAGGGTTGAATTTACCTAGAGAATGTTCCCCTCCTTGAGGATAAGGGGCTATGCCCGTGAGTGTGATTACTAGAGATTACGCTGCGCGGGTTGAGAATAGGCTTATGCCCAATGAGGTGTGAAATTACCTAGAGAAGTTTCTCTGATTGAATAGGGCTATGCCCGTGAGGTGGTGAATTGAGCCTAGGAATGTTTCCCCTCTATGAATTAGGGCATTCCCTGAGGTGTGAATTAGCCAAGAGAATTCCCTCCTTGAATAGGGCTATGCTCCTGAGGTGTGAAATTTACCTAGAGAAGTTCCCCTCGTTGAATAGGCCCATGAGGTGTGTGAATTACCTAGAGAGGTTCCCTCCTTGAATAGGGCTATGCCCGTGAGGTGTGAATTACCTAGAGAAGTTCCCCTCCTTGAATAGGGCTATGCCCGTGAGGTGTGAATTACCTAGAGAAGTTCCCCTCTTTGAATAGGGCTATGCCCGTGAGGTGTGAATTAAATCCTAGAGAAGTTCCCCTCCTTGAATATGGCTAAGCCCATGAGGTGTGAATTACCTAGAGAAGTTCCCCTGCCTTGGAAATTAGGCTTGCCGTTTGAGGGTTTGAATTACCTAGAGGAAGTTCCCCTCCTGAATAAGGTCCTTATGCCCGTGACGGTGTGGAATTACCTAAGAAGTTCCCGGTGCGCTTGGAATAGGGCTTTGCCCGTGAGGTGTGAATTACCTAGAGAAGTTCCCCTCCTTGAATAGGGCTATGCCCGTAAGGTTTGAATTACCTAGAGAAGTTCCCCTCCTTGAATAGGGCTATGCCCGTGAGGTGTGAATTAAAAAGAGAAGTTCCCCTCCTTGAATAGGGCTATGTTCGTGATTTGTGAATTCCCTAGAGAAGTTCCTTGCATATGGAGGGAGCTATGTCCGTGGAGGGGTGTGAATTAACAATGAGAAGCCCGCTCCTTGGAAATAGGGCCTAATTCCCAGTAGTGTGAATTAAATTAGAGAAGTTCCCCTCCTTAAAAAGGGCTATGCCCGTGAGGTTGTGAATTCCTAGAGAAGTTTCCCCTCCTTGAATAGGGCTATTGCCCGTGAGGTGTGAAATTACCTAGAGAAGTTTCCCCTCCTTGAATAGGGTATTGCCCGTGAGGTGTGGATTACCTTAGAGAACGTTCTCCTGCCTATGCCTGTGAGCTGTGAAATACCTAGAGAAGTTCTCCCTCCTGAATGAGGCTATGCCCGTGAGGTGTGATATTACCTGAGAAGTCCCTCCTGAATAGGGCTTGCCCATGTGAGGTGTGTGAATTACCTAGAAAGATGCCCCTGAGTGTGAATAGGCTGATTATGCCCGTGAGGTGTGAATACGGATATATTATTTGTTGCCCCTCTATTGAATAGGGCTATTCCCGGAGTGGTGAATTACCAAAGAAGTTCCCCTCCGTGAATAGGGCTATGCCCATGTGAGGTGTGAATTACCTATAGAAATTCCCCCCACTTGAATAGGGCTATGCCCGTGAAATGTGTGAATTACCTAGAGAAGTTCCCTCTTTGAATAGGGCTATGCCTGTGAGGTGTGAATTACCTAGAGAAGTTCCCCTCCTTGAATAGGGCTATGCCCGTGAGGTGTGAATTACCTAGAGAAGTTCCCCTCCTTGAAGATGGGCTATGGCCCGGTGAGTGTGAATTACCTAGAGAAGTTCCCCTCGTTGAATAGAGTGCCCGTGAAGTGTAAATTACCTAGAGAAGTTCCCCTCCTTGAATAGGCTTTGCCCTTGAAGGTGTCGAATTACCTAGAGAAGTTCACCTCCTTGAATAGGGCTATGCCCGTGAGGTGTGAATTACCTAGAGAAGTTCCCCTCCTTGAATAGGGCTATGCCCGTGAGGTGTGCATACCTAGGAAAGTTCCCGCTCCTTGAACAAGTGCTTATGCCGTGAGGTGTGAAATTAACCTAGAGAAGTTCCCCTCCGAGAATAGGGCTGTGCCACGTGAGGTGTGAATTACCTAGATAAAGTCCCTCTATTAATAGGGCTAATCCCGTGAGGTGTGTGAATTAATTAGAGAAGTTCCCCTAATCTTAAATATGGCTATGCCCGTGAGGTGTGAATTACCTAAGGAAAGTTCCCCTCTTGATTAGGGCTATGGCGCCGTGAGGTTGAAGAGCGCGTAAGAAGTTCCCCCTCCTTAATAGGGCTTATGCCCGTGAGGTGTGAATACCTAGAGAAATTCTCCTCTTTGAATAGGGCTGATGGCCCGTGAAGGTGTGAATACTAAGAGAAGTTCCCTCATTGAATAGGGAATATGCTCTCGTGAGTGTGAATTGACCGTAGAGAAGTTCCAATCCTTGAATATGGCTATGCCCGTGAGGTGTAAATTACCTAGAGAAGTTCCCCTCCTTGAATAGGGCTTTGCCCTTGAGGTGTGAATTACCTAGAGAAGTTCCCCTCCTTGAATAGGGCTATGCCCGTGAGGTGTGAATTACCTAGAGAAGTTCCCCTCCTTGAATAGGGCTATGCCCGTGAGGTGTGAATTACCTAGAGAAGTTCCCCTCCTTGAATAGGGCTATGCCCGTGAGAGTGTGAATTACCTAGGAAGTTCCCCTCCTTGAATTGGACTATCCCATGAGTGTGAATGTACCATTGAAAGTTCCCCTCCTTGAATAGGGCTATGCCCGTGAGGTGTGAATTAATTAGAGAAGTCCCCTCCTTAAATAGGCATGCCCGTGAGGTGTGAATTACCGTAGAGAAGTTCCCTCTTTGAATAGGGCTATCCCCGTGAGGTGTGAATCTACCTAGAGAAGTTTCCCCTCCTGGAATCGGCTTATGCCCGGTGGGTGTGAATTACTAGAGCAAGTTTCTCTCCTTCGTCTTGATATTATGGCTAATGCCGTAGGTGTTAATTACTCGTAGAGAAGTTTCCCCTCTTTGAATAGTGCTAGGTTATGCCGTGAGGTGTGAATTAACTTCTAGGAAAGTTCCCCTCCTTGAATAGGCTAAGCCAATGGAGGTGTGAATTAGTCCTATTAGAGAGGTTCTCCCTGCCTTGAAAGGGCTAAGTGCCCGTGAGGTTTGAATTACCTAGGGAAGTTCCCCTCCTCGTTGGATAAGGCTAAGTGCCCCGTGAGGTGTGATTACCTAGAGTCAGTTCCCCTCCTTGAATAGGGCTTTGCACGTGAGGTGTGAAATTACCTAGAGACACGTTCCCTCCTTGAATAGGCTATGCCCGTAAGGTGAATTACCTAGATAAGTTCCCTCCTTGAATAGGGCTATGCCCGTGAGGTGTGAATAAAAAGAGAAGTTCCCCTTCCTGAATAGGGCTATGCGGTGGGAATTCCCTAGAGAAGTTCCCCTCCTTGAATAGGGCTATGTCCGTGGAAGGTGTGGAGATTGAACATAGAGATAGTTCCCTCTCCTGAATAGGGCTATGCCTCGTGAGGTGAATTAATTAGAGAATCCCCTGCTCCTTAAGATTAGTGCTTATGCCCGTGAGGTGTGAATTACCTAGAGAATTCCCCGTTCTCTTGTAATAGGGCTTAGTGCCCGTGAGGTGTTAATGGTACCTAGAGAAGTTCCTCTTTGAATAGCTATGGCCCGTTGAGGTTGAATTAAGATCGCTAGAGAAGTTTCCCCCTCCTTGAATATGGCTAAGCCCATGAGGTGATGAATCCATAGAGAATTCCCCTCTTGAAATAGGGCCATGCCGTAAGGTTTGAATTACCTAGAGAAAGTTCCCGTCTCCTTGAATAGGGCTATGCCCTGAGGTGTGAATGAATTAAAAAGAGAAGTTCCCCTCCTTGAATAGGGCTATGTTCGTGATTTGTGAATTCCCTAGAGAGGTTCCCCTCATTGAATAGGGCTATGCCCGTGATGTGTGAATTAACACTAATGAAGTTCCCCTCGTTGAATTAGGCTATTCCCGTGAGGTGGTGAATTACCTAGAAGAAGTTTCCCCTCACTTGAACTACTGGGCATTGCCCGTGGGGTGTGAAATTACCTAGAGAAAGTTCCCCTCCTTAAGTAGGGCTATGCCCGTGAGGTGTAATTACCTAGAGAAGTTTCCCCTCTTTGAATAAGGGCTATGCCGTGAGGTGTGAATTAAAATCCTAAGAGATACCCTCCTTGAATAGGCTAGCCCATTGAAGGTTGATTACCTAGAGAAGTTCCCCTGCTTGAATAGGGCTAATGCCGTGAGGTTTGATTACCTTGAGAAGTTCCCCTCCTTGAATAAGCCTATGCCGTGGTGTGTGAATTACCTAGAGAAGTTCCCCTCCTTGAATAGGGCTATGCCCGTCGTGAGGTGTGAATTACCTAGAGAAGTTCCCCTCCTGAATAGGGCTATGCCCGTAAGGGAATTACCTAGAAGAGTTCCCCTCCTTGAATAGGGCTATGCCCGGAGGTGTGAATTAAAAGAGAAAGTTCCCCTCCTGAATAGGGCTATGCCCGTGATGGTGTGAATTCCCTAGAGAATTTCCCCTCCTTGAATAGGGCTATGCCCGTGAGGTGTGAATTACCTAGAGAAGTTCCCCTCCTTGAATAGGGCTATGCCGTGAGGTGGGAATTAATTAGGAGAGTTCCCCTCCTTAAATAGGGCTATGCCGTGAGGTGTGAATTACCTAGAGAAAATTCCCTCCTTGAATAGGCTATGCCGTGAGATTGAATTACCTAGAGAGTTTCCCCTCTTGGAATAGGCTATGCCCTGGAGGTGTGAATTACCTAGAGAATTCCCCTCCTTGAATAGGGCTATGCCCCGTGAGGTGTGAATTATCCTAGAGAAGTTCCCTCCTTGAATAGGGCTTGCCCGTGAGTGTGATTAACCTAGAGAAGTTCCCCTCCTTGAATAGGGCTAGCCCGGTGAGGTGTAATTACCTAGAGAAGATCCCCTGATTGAATAGGGATATGCCCGTGAGGTAGTGAATTACACCTAGAAGAAGTCTCTCTCTTTCAATAGGGCTATGCGCCGTAGGTGTGAATTAACCTGAAAGTTCCCCTCCATTGAATAGGGCTATGCCCGTGAGGTGTGAATTACCTAGAGATGTTCCCCTCTATGAATAGGGCTATTCCCGTGAGGTGTGAATTACCTAGAGAAGTTCCCCTCCTTGAATAGGGCTATGCCGTGAGGTGTGAATTACCTAGAGAAGTTCCCCCTCCTGGAATAGGGCTATGCCCGTGAGGTGTGAAATTACCTAGAGAAGTTCCCCCCTTGAATAGGGCTATGGGGTGTGAATAACCTAGAGAAGTTCCCCTCCTTGAATAGGGCTATGCCCGTGAGGTGTGAATTACCTAGAGAAGTTCCCCTCTTTGAATAGGGCTATGCCCGTGAGGTGTGAATTAAATCCTAGAGAAGTTCCCCTCCTTGAATATGGCTAAGCCCATGAGGTGTGAATTACCTAGAGAAGTTCCCCTCCTTGAATAGGGCTATGCCCGTGAGGTTTGAATTACCTAGAGAAGTTCCCCTCCTTGAATAAGGCTATGCCCGTTGAGGTGTGAATTCTAGAGAAGTTCCCGCTCCTTGAATGGGCTTTCCCCGAGGGGGGAATTACCTAGAGAAGTTCCCCCTCCTTTGAATAGGGCTATGTCCGTAAGGTGTGAATACCTACGAAAGTTCCCCTCCCTTGAATAGGCTATGCCCGTGAGGTGTGAATTAAAAAGAGAAGTTCCCCTCCTTGAATAGGGCTATGTTCGTAATTTGTGAATTCCCTAGAGAAGTTCCCCTCCTTGAATAGGGCTAATGCCCCTGAGGTGTGAATTACATAGAAAGTTCCCCTCCTCTGAAATAGGGCTATGCCCGTGAGGGTGAATTCCATTAGAGAAAGTTCCCCTACATAAATAGGGCAATGCCCCGTGAGTGTGAATTACCTAGAGAAGTTCCCCTCCTTGAATAGGGCTATGCCCGTGAGGTGTGAATTACCTAGAGAAGTTCCCCTCCTTGAATAGGGCTATGCCCGTGAGGTGTGAATTACCTAGAGAAGTTCCCCTCCTTGAATAGGGCTATGCCCGTGAGGTGTGAATTACCTAAAGAAGTTCCCCTCCTTAGAATAGGGCAATGCCCGTGAGGTGTGAATACCTAGAGAAGTTCCCTCCTTGAATAGGGCTATGCCCATGAGGTGTGAATTACCTAGAGAAGTTCCCCTGATTGAATAGGGCTATGCCCGTGAGGTGTGAATTACCTAGAGATGTTCCCCTCTATGAATAGGGCTATTCCCGTGAGGTGTGAATTACCTAGAGAAGTTCCCCTCCTTGAATAGGGCTATGCCTGTGTTGGTGAATTACCGTAGGAGAAATTCCCTCCTTGGAATAGGGCTATGCCGTAGGTGTGAATTACATCCTATAGACAGTTAACCCTCTTTGAATGGGCTAATGCCTGTTTAGGTGTGATTCACCTAGAGAAGTTCCCCTCCTTGAATAAGGGCTATGCCCGTTGGGTGTGAATTACCTAGAATTACCAGTTCCCCTCCTTGAATAGGGCTAAGTCCGTGAGGTGTGAATTACCTAGAGAAAATCCCTCCTTGAATAGGGCTATGCCGGTGAGAATTACCTAGAGAAGTTCCCCTCCTTGAATAGGGCTATGCCCGTGAGGTGTGAATTACCTAGAGAAGTTCCCCTCCTTGAATAGGGCTTTGCCCTTGAGGTGTGAATTACCTAGAGAAGTTACCCTCCTTGAATAGGGCTATGCCCGTAATGTGTGAATTACCTAGAGAAGTTCCCCTCCTTGAATAGGGCTATGCCCGTGAGGTGAGAATTACCTAGAGAAGTTCCCCTCCTTGAACAGTGCTAGTGCCCCGTGAGATTACCCTAGAGAAATTCCCCTCCTTGTATAGGGCTTATGCCCGTGAGGTGTGAATTACGCAGAGAAGTTCCCCTCCTTGAATGGGCTATTCCCAGTGAGTGTGATTAATTAGAGAAGTTCCCCTACCTAATAGGGCTTATGTCCGTGAGGTGTGAATTAACTAGAGAAGTTCCCCTCCTTGAATAGGGCTATGCCGTGAGGTGTGAATTACCTAGAGAAGTTCCCCTCCTTGAATAGGGCTATGCCCGTGAGGTGTGAATTACCTAGAGAAGTTCCCCTCCTTGAATAGGGCTATGCCCGTGAGGTGTGAATTACCTAGAGAAGTTCCCCTCCTTGAATAGGGCTATGCCCGTGAGGGTGTGAATTACCTGAGAAGTTCCCCCTCCTTGTAGAGGGCTATGCCCGTGAAGGTGGAAATTACCTAGAGAAGTTCCCCTCCTTGAATAGGGCTATGCCCTTGAGGTGTGAATTACCTAGAGAAGTTCCCCTCTTGAATAGGGCTATGCCCGTGAGGTGTGAATTAAATAGAGAAGTTCCCCTCCTTGAATAGGGCTATGTCCGTGAGGTTTTAAATTCCTAGAGAAGTTCCCCTCCTTGAATAGGGCTATGCCCGTGAGGTGTGAATTACCTAGAGAAGTTCCCCTTCTTGAATAGGGCTATGCCCGTGAGGTGTGAATTACCTAGAGAAGTTCCCCTCCTTGAATAGGGCTATGCCCGTGAGGTGTGAATTACCTAGAGAAGTTCCCCTCCTCGAATAGGGCTATGCCCGTGAGGTGTGAAATACCTAGAGAAGTTCCCCTCCTTGAATAGGGCTATGCCCGTGAGGTGTGAATTACCTAGAGAAGTTCCCCTCCTTGAATAGGGCTATGCCTGTGAGGAGTGAATTACCTATTGAAGTTCTCCTCTTTGAATAGGGCTAGCCCGTGAGGTTGAATTACCTAGAGAAGTTCCCCTCCATTATGAATAGGGCTATTGCCGTGAGGTGTGAATCACCAAGAGATAGTTCCCCCCTTAAATGGGGCTATGCCTCGGAGGTGTGAATTAGCCAGAAGAGTTCCCCTCCTTGGAATAGGGCTATTGGCCCGTGAGGTTGAATTACAAAGAGAATTCCCCTCTTTTTAATAGGGGGTTTGCCCGGGGGTGTGAATACCTAAAAGGAGTTTCCCCCCTTTGATAGGGGCTATTCCCGTGAAGGTGTGAATTCCATAGGAGAAGTTCCCTCCTTGATAGGGCTATGCCCGTGGGGTGGGGAATTACCTAGAGAAGTCCCCTCCTTAATAGGGCTATGCCCGTGAGGGTGTGAATTACGTAAAGATAGTTCCCTCTTTGGAATAGGGCTATCCCGTGAGCCTGTGGTGAATTAAAACCTAGAGAATTCCCTCTCCTGAATAGGGCTAAGCCCATGAGGTGTGAATTACCTAGAGAAGTTCCCCTCCCTTGAATAGGGCTATGCCCGTGAGGTGTGAATTACTAGAGAAGTTCCCTCCTTGAATAAGGCCTATGCCCGTGAGTGTGAATTACCTAGAGAAGTTTCCCCTCCTTGAATAGGGCTATGCCGTGGAGGTGTGAATTACTAGAGAGATTCCCCTCCTTGAATATGCCGTGAGGTTATGAAATTACCTAGAGAAGTTAACCTCCTTGAATAGGGCTATGCCCGTGAGGTGTGAATTACCTTAGAGGAAGGGTTCGCCGTTCCCACTTGATAGGGGCTATGCCCAAGTAAAGGTTTTATTACTGTTTATATGAAGGTTCCCTTCCTTGACATAGGGGCTGATATGTTCTGCCGTATGTGTGGAATGTAAGGAGTAGAGTAAGTGTGTCGCTGTCTCCTGTGAATAGCGTCTATTTCGGATGATGTGTGATATGGTCCCTTGAGAAGTTCCTCCTCCTTTATATGTAGGGCTTTATGGGTGCCGAGTGTTAATTACCGTATTATGGTTTTCTCGCTCCTTTGAAGTAGGCTATGTCTTCTCTTGGGAGGTGGTGATATTTACCTGGGAAGAAAATTTTCGCCGCTCCTTGAAAGTAGGTCATTCTTATTATATATTTACCTAGAGAAGTGCGCGCGCGCTGGAGATATGGGCTGTGAGTTCCGCTGTCGAGTGTGAATTTACCTAAAGAAGTTCTCCTCCTTTGAATATGCTATGCCCGTGAGGTGTGAATTACCGAGAAGAAGTTCCGGGCCTGCGCTTTAAGAGGGCTGATGCCCGTGAGGTGTGATATTACCGTAAGAGAAATTCCCCTCCTTGAGATAGGGCTATGCTCGTGAGTTGTGAATTACCTTATCTTTATATATATATCATTCGCTGTATTTGACAAGTTGCGTGAGTTCCCGTTAGTTTGTGATGAGTCGCTAAGAGTTGTTTCCCCCTATGAATAGGGGCTAGTTTGCCTCTTTGTTGTGAGGTGTTAGTTATGTGATTTACCTATTATGAATGTATTCTCTTCTCTCTTAAAGGGCCTATGCCCGTGGGTGTGAATTACCGGGTGAGAGAAGGTGTCTCTCTCTTATATAGGCTAGGCCCGAGTTAGTGTTAGATTTACCTAGAGTATAGAGTTCGCCTCTTTTGTATTATAGGTGGTGTAAGTACTCTAGAGTATATTTGTCGCGCCTTCCTGTAAAGAGGCGAAGCCAATGGAGGTGTTTATATAAGTATTAGGAGTAGAGTGTCTCTCCTCTTCTGGGATATTAGTGCGTTAAGTTGTCTCGTATGAGTGTGTGAATTCCCTAGAGAAAGTTCTCCCTCCTTGAATAGCTAAATGCCCGTTGAGGTGGAAATTACCTAGAGATGTCCCCTCCTTGAATAGAGCGAGGCCCGGGTGGTAAGTGGTGTGAGATTACTCTAGAGAAAGTCCCTCTCCATTAACAAGGGCGTATCCCGTGAGGTGTGAAATTACCTAGAGAAGTTCCGCTGTTTTGGAATAGGGCTAACTGCCGTGAGGTGGTGAATGTTACATAAGAAGTTTCCCCTCCTGAATAGGCTAGTCCGTGAGCGTGTGAAAGTTCCCTAGAGAAGAGTTCCCCTCCTTGAATAGGTGGCTATGCCCGTGATTGTGAATTACCTAGAGAATTCCCCTCCTTGAACAGCTCTATGCCCGTGGGTGTGAATTAACCTAGAGAAGTTCCATCCCTTGAATAGGGCTATGCCCGTGAGGTGTGAATTACCTTGAGAAGTTCCGCTCCTTGAATTAGGCTATGCACGCGTGAGGTGTGAATTCACTAGAGAAGTTCCCCTCCTTCGAAATAGGGCTATGCCCCCGTGGTGTGAATTACAATAGATGAAGTTCGCTGATTGAAAAGGGGCAATGCCCGTGAGGTGTGAATTACCTAGAGAAGTTCCCCTGCTTGTGAATAGGGCTATGCCCGTGCAGTGTGAAATTACCTAGAGAGTTCCCCTCCTTGAATAGGCTATGCCCATGAGGGTGTGAATTACCTAGAGAATTCCCCTCCTTGATAGGCCTTTAGCGCACGAAGGTTATATATCGCTAGAAGGAAGTTGTGCGTGATGAGTATATGCTAATGCCCGTGATGTTGAATTACCTAAGAAGGTTCTCTCCTGCGTCGTTGAATAGGACTTGTGTTGGTGAGTTGTGTCCTCTAGTGAGTACGCGAGAGAAGTTCCTCTTCTCCTTGAATATGGGCCTGCCCTTGAGGTGTATGTATTACCTAGGAGAAGTTTCCTCCTTTAATATGGGTCTATTTGCCCCGTGAGTGTGTTAAATTAGGCTTAAGAGAAGTTTCCTCCTCTCTTTGATATAACGGCTTTATGCCCGTGAGTGTTGAATTATATTCCTTATTGTTATGATAGTCCCTCTGAATTTATGGTCTCTATTGTCTCTCGTATTGTTTTTGAATTTTTATCCTTATGTTATGATATTTCCTCTTTCTTTGATTTATATTTGGCTTATGTTCTTCCGTGAGATGTTGAATTTCTCTTAGAGAATGTTCCCTCTTTCTTGTATTATATTGTCTATGCTCCTTGATTTGTGTTAATTAATCCTTTAGAATGAAGTCCCCTCTCTTATTAATTGGTGCTTGTTGCCCTTGAGGTTTGAAATTACTTAGTATGAATTTCCCCTCTCTTTTAATATGGTCTTTATTTTGCGCCGTGAGGTGTTTGAATTTTACCTTAGATGAATGTTTCTCCCTCCTTGGAATAGTTTTGGCTATTGCCTCTGTGAGATTGTGAAATTTACCTAGTAGTAATGTTTCCCTTCCCCTTGATATATGTGCTTATTGTCTCCGTATTGTTGTGAATTAATTTAGATTTAAGTTCCCCCTCCCTGAATATTAGGTGTCTATTGTCCTTGATGTTTTGATTTTCCCTAGATGTAGTTTTCCCTTCTATTTTGAATTTATGTGGCTATTGTCTCGTGAGTGTTTGAAATTAATTATTGAATAGTTCCCTCCTTAATAGGGCTATTTCCTTAGTGTTTTTTAATTTACCTCTTATATTTTTATTAGATTATTTCCCTCATCTTTTTGAATAGTTGCTTATGCTCTTTTATGGTGTGATCTTTCCTATTAGAGTTTCTCCTTCTCTTGTAATAGTTTGGGTTCTTTAGCCGTTGAGGTGTTGATATTGTTACCTAGAGTTAATAATTTTCCCTCCTTGTAATTAGGGCTATGCCTCGTGATAGTGTGAATTACCTTAGAGAAGTTTCTTCTCTCCTTATTATGGGCTTTGTCCTCTGTGATAGGTTTTGTGTTAATTACTCTATAATAATGTTCTCCCTTCCTGAATAGTGGCTTATTTGCCCGTAGGTGTTGAAATTACCTAGAGTATAGTTCTCCTCCTGTAATAGGTGTCTATTTTCCCGTGTAGTGTGAATTACTTAGAGAAGTTTCTCCTTGTTTTTGTAATTAAGGGCCCTATGCCGGAGATGGTTGAATTTTACCTTATGATAATAGTTCCCCGCTATGATTATGGCTTATTCCCTGTTATGGTGTGAATTTAACTCTAGATGAAGTTCCCTCTAATTAATTGGCTATTCCATGTGAGTTGTGATATTTACTCTTAGAGAATGTTCCCTCCTTGTCATAAAGTTCGCTAATGCCCGTTGATGTGTATAATTATCTTAGAGAAGTGGTCCATCCTTGATTAGGGCTACTGCCCCGTGAGGTGTGAAATTACCTAGAGAATTTTTTGCCCCTCCTTGAAAAGGGCTATCCCCGTGTGGTGTGAATTATCTAGAGAATTGTTCTCCCCCTTGAATAGGGCTGATGCTCCATTGAGGTGTGAATTACCGTAGATGAATTCCCGCCTTGAATATTGGCCTATGCCCGTAAGGGTATGAATTTACCTTAGAGAAGTCCCTCCATTTGAATATGGGCTATTCCTGTGAGGGTGAATTTCCGCTAAGAGAAGTTCCCTCTCTGATAGGCTGATGTCTCGTGAGGTGTAATTATCCTAAGATGAATTTTGTCACTCTCTCTGAATAGGGTCTATGCTCGTAGTGTGTTGAATTTAACTAGATGAAGTTCCCTCTCTTTGAATTAGGGCTATTGCCCTATTGGATGTGTGATTACCTAGAGAGTTTGCCCTCTGCTTGAAGAGGCTTGCTCTCCGTGAGGGGTGTGAATTTCCCTAGAGAAGTTTCCAACTCTTTGAATAGGGCTATTGCCTGAGTCTGTGATATTACCTTAGAGAAGTTCCCTCTCTTGAATATGGGCTTAATTGCTCGTGGAGGGTTGAATTACTCTAGAGAAGTTCACGCTCCTGTGAAATAGGGCTATGCCCGTGAAGGGTGAATTACCTAGAGAAATTCCCTCCTTGAATAGGGCGTAGATGCTCGGTGAGGTGTGAAGTTACCAATGGAGGAAGGTTCACCTGCTTGAAGTAGGAGCTATTGCGCCGGTGAGGTGTGAATTACTTAGAGAAGTTCCCCTGATTGAATAGGGCTATGCACGTGAGGTATGAATTACCTGTAGAGAAGTTCCCCCTTGTATAAATAGGGCTATTGCCCGTGAGGGTGTAATTACCTAGAGTTCCCCTCCTTGAATAGGGCGATGCCCGTGAGGTGTGATGAATTAACCTGAGAAGAGAAGTTCCCCTCCTCTAATAGGGTCTATGCCCGTGAGTGTGAATTACCTAGAGAAGCCCTCCTTGAATAGGGGCTATGCCCGTGAGGTGGAATTACCTACTAATGAAGTTCCCCTCCTTGAATAGGGCTAGGCCCGGAGGTTGAATGAACCTAGAGAAAGTTTCCCCCTCCTGAATAGGCTCATGCCGCGTGAGGTGTGATAAATAGAGAAGTTCCCCGTTCGGCTTGAATACGGGAGGGGGCTATGCCCGTGAAGGTGTGAAGTTACCTGTAGAGAAGTTCCCCTCTTGTGAATAGGGCCTGTGCCCTTGGAGGTGTGAATTACGTTGAGAAGTTCCCCTCTGAATAGAGCTATGCCCCGTGGGTTTGAATTACCTAGAGAAGTTCCCCTCCTTTGAATAGGGCTATGCCCGTGAGGTGTGAGTTATCTAGAGAAGTTCCCCCTGCCTTCAAAAGTAGGCTATGCCGTGAGGTTGTGGAAGTTACTAGAGAAAGTTTCCCCCTCGCTGTGAATATGGGCGTAATGCCGGTGGAGGTGTGGAAGTACCTAGATGAGAAGTTCGTCCCGCTCCGTTGAATAGGCTTATGCCGTGACGTGTGAGTTAGTCCTAGAGAAGGTTCCCCTCTTGAATAGGCTGATACCCGTGAGTGTGAATTTAGCCTAAGAGAAGTGTTCCGCCACTCTTTGAATTAGGGGCCTATGCCCGTGAGGTGTGAATTACCAAAAGAAGTTCCCCTTCCTGAATAGGGCTATGCCCGTCAGATGGGAATTTACCTAGAAAAGTTTCCCTCCTTGAATTAGGGCTAATGCCCGTTGTGTGTGAAGTTACCTGAGGAAAGTTGTCGCAGCTCCTTGAATAGGCTAATGCCCGGAGGATAAGTGGAATGATTACCGTGTAGAGAAGTTCCGCTCCTTAATAGGGCAATGCCCGTGAGGTGTGAATTGACTAGAGAAGTTCCCCTCTCTTGAATAGGCGTAATGCCCGTGAGTGTGAATTAAAATGAGAGAAGTTCCCGCTCCTTGGAATATGTCTATGCCGCGTGAGGAGTGAATTACGCGTAGAGTAAGTTCCCCTCCTTGAAAGGCTAGGTGCTGTGAGGGTGAATTACCGTAGAAGTTCGCGCTGCTTGAAAAGGGCTAAGCCCGTGAGGTGTGAAATTAATCTAGAAGAAGTTTTCCCTCCTTGAATAGGATATCCCCGTGGGGGGTGAATTACATTAGAAAGTCCCCCCCCTCAATGGCGATGCGCCGCGGGGGGTGGTGAGATTAGGCTATGAGAAGTGTTCCCGTCCCGCTTGAAAGTATGGCTAGCCCGTTAATGTGTGGGTGTTTAATTATTCTAGAGAATGTTCCGCTCTTTCTCTTGAATAAGGGCTGCAAGGACAGTCGAAAGCTAGAAGTATATTTTCCTCTCTCTTTTGAATGATGTGGCTTATCTCTTATATATATATATATAATCCCACTCCTTGAATAGGGCTATGCCCGTGAGGTGTGAATTACCTAGAGAAGATCCCCTCCTTGAATAGGGCTATGCCCGTGAGGTGTGAATTACCTAGAGAAGTTCCCCTCCTTGAATAGGGCTATGCCCGTGAGGTGTGAATTACCTAGAGAAGTTCCCCTCCTTGAATAGGGCTATGCCCGTTAGGTGTGAATTACCTAGAGAAGTTCCCCTAATGAATAGGGCTAACCCCGTGAGGTGTGAATTACCTAGAGAAGTTCCCCTCCTTGAATAGGGCTATGCCCGTGAGGTGTGAATTACCTAGAGAAGTTCCCCTCCTTGAATAGGGCTATGCCCGTGAGGTCCGTGAATCACCTAGAGGAAGTTTCCCTCTCCTTGAATAGGTGCTATGCCCGGAGGTGTGAATTACCTAGAGAAGTTCCCTTCCTTGAATAGGGCTATGCCGTGAGGTTTGAATTACCTAAGAAGTTCCGCCCTTCCTTGAATAGGGGCATGCCGATGAAGGTGTGAAATTACCTAGAGAAGTTCCCCTAATGAATAGGGCTAATCCGGATCCTAGGTAGAAGTTACCTAGAGAAGTTTCCTCCTTGAATAATGGGCTATGCCCGTGTTAGTGTGAACTATTACTAGAGAGTCCCGCTCCTGTGAATAGGACTATGCCCGTGGAGTGTGAATTGACCGAAGAGGAGGATGCCCCGTCCTTGAATAGGGCTAGTCCCGTGAGGTTGAAATAACCTACAGAAGATCCCCTCCTGAATAGGGCTATGCCGTGAAGTGTGAATTACCTAGAAGTTCCCCTCCTCTAAAAGGGCTATGCCCGTGAGTGGTGAATTACC
>JABUQX010026269.1:0-5000 GCA_015478945.1 Trachelipus rathkii
CCAACCCACTTAGCGACCATTTAAAATGTACCAAATAATTTCGCGTTGATTGCACAAATATCTTTGAATATCTAATGAATGTCGGTTTGAAAAAATTACCCATTGTTGCCCCTGACCCGAGTGTTGGGGGGGAGGCCCGTCGGAGGTTAGGTGTCCAAGACACCCTTCCTCCCTGGGAAGCTATTTGCTGTTCAGAGTAAAAGGATGGGTTTCCTTTTATCCAATCGTGGTCTCGAGGTAACACTCTAGAGTACCATCTCAGGGTAAGGTTCAACCCACATAGGACCATTTGAAATATTACAAATAATTGTTGCGTTTATTGCCCAAATATCTTTGAATATCTATTTATGTCCGGTTAAAAAATTACCCAGTGTTGCCCTGACCCGAGTGTTGTGGGGGGGAGGCCCGTCGGAGGTTAGGTGTCCAAGACACGCCTGCGCTCCTCTTGGGAGCTAAGTTTTCAGAGGTAAAATGATGGTTTCCTTTTAGCCAATCGTCGGGTCTCGACGGTAACCTCTGGGAGTAACCATCTCAAGGGTTAAGGGTTCAAACCCATTAGGACCATTTTGAAATGTACAAAAGTAATTGTGCGTTTATTGCAACAAAGTATCTTTTGAATATTTAATAATGTCTGGTTAAAAATTACAGTGTTGCCCCTGACCGAGTGTTGGCGGGGAGGCCCGTCGGAGGGTAGGTGTCCAAGACACGCCTTCGCTCCTTTTGGGAAGCTAAGCTTTCAGAGGTAAAATGTGGGTTTTTCTGTTGCCATCGTGGGTCTCGAGGTAACACTCTGGAGTACCATCTCAAGGGTAAGGGTTAAACCCACTTAGGGACCATTTGGAATGTCTTGTACAAATAAATTGTTGCGTTTCATTTATTGCACAAATATCTTTGGATATCTAATAATGCGGTTAAAAATTACCCAGTGTGGCCCCTGACCCGAGTGTGATCGGGGAGGCCCGTCGGAGGTTAGGTGTCCAAAACACGCCTTCGCTCCTCTGGAAGCTAAGCTTTCAGAAGTAAAATGATGGGTTTCCTTTTAGCCCAATCGTGGTCTCGAGGGTAACCACTCTGGAGTACCATCTCAAGGGGAAGGGTTCAAACCCACTTAGGGACCATGAAATGTACAAGATAATTGTGCGTTGTATTGCACAGATATCTTTGATTCTAATATGTCCGGCTTACAAAATTACCCAGTGTGGCCCCTGACCCGAGTGTTGGCGGGAGGCCCGTCGGAGGTTAGGTGTCCAAGAACGCCTTCGCCCCTCTTGGGAAGCTAAGATTTCAGAAGCAAAATGATGGGTATTCCTTTTAGCCAATCGTGGTCTCGAGGTAACACTCTGGAGTACCATCTCAAGGGTAAGGGTTCAACTTCAAACCCACTTAGGACCATTTGAAATATACAAATAATTGTTGCGTTTTATTGCCCAAATATCTTTGAATATCTAATAATGTCTGGTTGTTTAAAAAATTACCCAGTGTTGTATCTTTTGCCCCTACCCGTTAGTGTTGGCTTCGTATAATACGGGGGAGGCTACTGCGTCGGGGTAGTCGTGATCACAAGACACCGCCTTCGCTGATTTTGGTGTTGCCAATATTTCAAGGTAAAGATGGGTTTCCTTTAGCAATCGTTGTCTCGAGGAACACTTCGGAGTACGCAATCTCAAGGGGTAAGGGTTTCAAACCCACTTTAGACCATTTGAAATGTACAAATAATTGTTGCGTTTATGCACAAAAATCTTTGAATATCTAATAATGTCCGGTTAAAAATACGAGTGTTCCCCCTGACCCGAGTGTTGGCGGGAGGCCCGTCGGAGGTTAGGTTGTCCACGACACGCCTTCGCTCCTCTGGGGAAGCTAAGCTTTCGAGGTAAAATGATGCGTTTCCTTTTAGCCAATCGTCGTCTCGAGGTAACACTCTGTAGTACCATCTCAAGGGTAAGGGTTCAAAGCCCACTTAGGACCATTTGAAATGTACAAATAATTATTGCGTTTATTGCACAAATATCTTTGAATATCTAATAATGTCCGGTTAAAAATTACCAGTGTTGACCCCTGACCCGAGGTGCGGGAGGCACCGTCGGAGCGTTTAGCTTGTCCAAGACAGCCTTCACGCTCCTCTGGGAAGCTAGAGCTTTCAGAGGTTAAATGATGGGTTTCCTTTTAAGCCAATCGTGGTCTCGAGGTAACACTCTGCAGTACCAATCTCAAGGTTAAGGGTTCAAACCCACTTTAGGGACCATTGAAATGACAAATAATTGTTGGGTTTATTGCACAAATATCTTTGAATATATTTATATAATATATATATATAACTATATAATTTATACTATATATATATAATTATATATATTTATATATATATTATATATATATATATTATATATATAAATATATATTATATTTATATATAAGATATATATACGTAATATATATATATTATATTATATATATAATATATGGGCCAGCATCCCGAAGAGTTATCAGGCAAGTAACTAGAAAACTATAAACATCTACAGGAAAATAAATAACATTTTGGATTTCAGCAAGTAATTTCATCGAAGAAACTTAAAAAAAAATTTATTTTATTCTAATATATTATTAATAAACTCCTAAATATTAGTAAAAAATCTTAGACCTGAAATAGTGCACGCTTTGATTGACTTTGAAACCTGCATTAGTCTCGAGAGCAAAAGTTGCCAAATACAATTTTTTTTACGTTTTGGAGAAAATATTATTTTTCTTCATAATTATCCTTTTTTAGGGGTTCGAGCTGACGGATGGGACAGAGGGGGGACGAAGTCCCCCCCGTCGTTCCCCGGTAGGCCGAGAAACCCAGACTCTATCCATCGTTCTTGTCTTACCCGTAGCAGTGGCGGCTTAGGTGGAAGGCGACAGGGGCAATCGCCCGCGGGCCCGCGCCGTTATTAAGGGCCCGCGCCCATAAAGGGCCCCGCGCCCTATTAAGGCCCCGCGCCTTATAAGGGCCTCGCGCGCTAACAGATTTAACGCCCCATATATTCGCATGAGCTGGCAATATATATATAATATAATATATATATATATATAGATATATATATATATATATAATATATATAATATATATTTATATATATATATATATATATATAGTATATATATATATATATATATTATAAATATATTATATATATATATATTATAATATATATTAATATATATATATATATATATATATACTAATAATATATATATTTATATATAATATTATATAATCATTACTGTGTTGTGTGGCAAATTTAAATATAAGGATCTCGAAAATTTGCAGTTTTTGGCTTCCCACAATTTGTCTTTTAGAGGACACAAGGAAAATATAGCCTCAAAATCATGTGGTAATTTTGTAGATTTGGTTAAGCTGATTGCCAAATTTGATCCAACTTTGCGAGAGCACCTGCATCAAGTGATGAAGAAGTCTGTTGTGAGAAATCAGTACCTCGGAAAAAATATTCAGAACGAGTTAATTGAGCTTCTGGCTAGTCACGTTAAACTAACATAGTCAATAAAATCTTGAGAAACAAGGATTATTCAATCATCCTAGATTGTACACGAGATGTCGCTCGGATTGAGCAGCTGTCTATCATACTACGGACCACAAATAAAGACACAGCTGAAATTGAAGAACATTTTGTAGAGTTTATGGCAGTAGAAAAAACTACTGGTGAAAGCTTAGCTGAGCAGATAGTTAATAAATTAGAGGAATTAGGTTTGTCTCTTGATAACTGTAGGGGGCAAGGCTATGAAAATGGAGCTAATATGCGTGGAGATAAAAATGGTGTGCAAAGAAGAATTCTGAACATGAACTCCCGCGCATTCTTTGTGCCCTGTGGAAGCCACAGATGGAATTTAGTGCTGGGTGATGCCGCTTCTTCATGTGTTCAGGCTCAGACATTTTTTGGTCTCTTACAGAGACTCTATACTATTTTCTCTTGCTCGAGCGAGAGATGGGGCATTTTGAAGTCACATGTTGACATTTCCTTAAAACCTCTCTCAGAAACCAGATGGGAGTGTAGAATTGAATCTGTAAAAGCTGTGAGGTACCAGCTAAATAGTGTTTGTGATGCTTTATCCAACCTGTGTGAACATACCACAGACTGTGGGTTGATTAGTGAATGTCAGTCATTAGAAAACGAGATAACGACATACGAATTTTAGTGGTCTTGGTGTATGATATGATATACTTATCAAAAATACATACCATTAAGTAAGGTATGGCAAATGAAATATATGCATTTGGCTGTAGCATTGAAAGCATCTCCAAGCATTTTATGTAATGGTTAGGAGTTACCGCCAGAGTTGGATTCGCCTCGGCACTGGTAAACAGGCCAGGAGAGAAGCTGGAAGAAGTGGGAATTGGACAGGAAATTCAAGCACATTAGGAAGAAGGACGAAAAAAAATTTTTGTCTCCTATGAACTAAAAAGACGATGCTTCCCGAAACTCTCACCTGAAGAATATTTCAAAATAAATTATTTTTTGGTCATAGTCGATGCAGTGCGAATGAGTTGTCATCCAAGATTTGAAGCTCTAAAATCACATGAAAACACGTTTGGATTTATATATCCATTAATGACCTCCTGCAGATGAATGATGAACTTTTGATGAAAAAATGTAAAGATTTGGAAGTTTCTTTAAGCAAAGGGAAACACCATGATATTGAAGCTATAGAGCTCTGTGAAGAGCTCAGAATGTTTTCACGAGCTTATGACGGGGAAAAGACGATATACTATCAGTTCTTAAATACATGGCCAAAAACGGGTTGTGTGATGTCTATCCAAACATTTATGTTACTTTAAGAATAATAGCTACTATTCCAGTTACTGTAGCCTCTGCAGAGAGAAGCTTCTCGAAATTGAAGCACATCAAAACTTACTTGAGAAACACCATGACTCAAGACCGGCTATCTGCACTGGCTCTTCTCTCAATAGAAAAAGACTTGGCGACGACTTTAGATTTTGATGACCT